>VXCM01002172.1:66739-106539 GCA_014773175.1 Lucifuga dentata | reverse complement strand
TGAATTTCCTTCTGAGCGGGGTGTAAGCTGGTATGAGGTGTAGAGACAGATGGTCTGACTGTCCAATCATCAGGATCATCAGTTGGAAGACAGCAATTTGGCTTCAACTTCTTCAATGGAATAAAGCAAATAATTCTATGAAATCCCCAAAGATCTTTCACAGTTGCTGCACACTTTACATGTAATCCGTGGAAACTTCATATGTGGAATAGATTTTAGTCTGCATATATCTGGAATGGAATTATATGTACCTAAATTAGAGTGCAAATTTTAATAAAATGTCTTTGCAAGATCTGTGGGTTCTTGGCAGTGAAGGGGGAACACAACAGGATTCTCGCACATATGCCATGCACATCCGCGAGAAGCTCAGCAGGCTGCCAACACAAAAGTGTTCATCACTCTCCGCCCACTCCTTTTCGTAACATGGAACACAAAAAATCCCCACAGTATCTGAGCAAGCCCAACCAATCAGTGGTAAGGATCAAAAAAGCAGACGTTCAAGGAGAATGAAATGTCCCCATTGATTGGCCGCACTGCTTTGGTCCCCCTTGCACAGTCCTTCTCCAATCGATACCTGAGAGATAAGCAGCCGTCAGCCACTGACATTGGTGATGTACAACCACCATGGCTGCACGGCGACTGATGACTTCTTGCTGCCTTGGTCACGCAAGACTCACCAGAGTAACTCAGGATAAGGACACCAAGGGCAAAACTGAACCGATCCACTGAACCAGAGGTGTGTCACCATGTGACACACCTCCGCCGAGAAGTCCTCTTCACCAATCACATGCTGTTAAACAAAGCTGCACTTATTCAACTTCATTATCTTCAACATAATATGACCCTTCTCTTAATTGAGCCATATCATATCTGTGCACTGCTTATCAGCCGGTGCTATCTCGTCTCACCATGTTTTAGATAAGAAAAAGAACTTAGCAGTAAATTGCTCAACGTAGGGGTTAAAGTATTGGAAGGTGACGGCAAAGCGTACCACGGCAACAAGGATAAATTACCTGAAAAGGAACCATTGTTATCGCTCTGTTTGTTTTCAAAAGACAATAATGAAATAAATAAATGAAAAAAAAGGTTCAGAGAAAATGAAATGATGGCGTGGCGGTGTTTTGTGAAATTGTGCTGTCAAACGTTTCTCCTTTCTAATTTCCTGGAGCGCAGATGATGGAGCATGTGTGCTGACAGCTGAATCAGATAAAAAAAAAAAAAAAAAGGCTTCTCCTTTTCCACCTCACCAACATTTTTAAGCGACATTTATGAATATAATAATAAAACAATTAGTCTTCGCCAAATGACAATTGACAGATTCTATGACCTTTTGTCAGTAAATTTTTTTTTTTGCTTTGGACATTTATTAAAGAGCCAAGGCTGACCAGNACCTTTTGTCAGTAAATTTTTTTTTTTGCTTTGGACATTTATTAAAGAGCCAAGGCTGACCAGTGCCTATAACGAGCAGAGACATAAATGCTAAATGCTGTGTTTGAGGTGGCAAAGAAGGGAGGGGGATTCAGTTTAATGTCTGCGTGCCAAAGAATAATTTAAATAATGTTTACTTACTTTACAGAAGCAGTCAGTTCTCAAACATATTCAAATTATCTATTTATAAAACAGAAATCCATAGACAAAAGCCAACAAGATTTCTGATAAACTGATTTTCTAGTAACCAAGGAACCTCCTACTCTGTTGTTAAAACTTACAAAGATTTCAGAGTAAGCAATCTTGTGTGTGTGTGTGTGTGTGTGTGTGTGTGTGTGTGTGTGTGTGTGTGTGTTTGATGGGACCGTCCCAACCGAACTGTCACTTCACTCCCCTGTTACAGGTGCTCCACACAGGGGAGCTGGCAGCTCTGACGGACGCCTCCTCCTAGGGATTTATGGGAAATGACAGCTCCCGCTAAATAAAGCTGAAGTGGCTGGGGAGGGAAGACAACGGAAGTTCCAAACCACAAGCGCGCAGGACTGACACTTGCTGAAATTTATTTCCTCCTCTCTGCCTAGCAATTTAGTCGGAAATGTGCTATTCATACTTTTGGGCCTAGCAAGCAGAGAGCCCCACCCTTAATCTACTGCCTCTGTTTGGGGTAATGGTCTACAAGGTCTTTCTGCCGGTGAAAATCACATTTCTTACATGGCTGCCTCTTGATGAATTATTTCACATTTCACTTACTTACCTTTTTAAAGGTTAATCTACATCAATAACGTTAAAGGAAAATTTCACAGCTACAAATGAACAGTTCCACTTATTCTAAATCTGAAGGTGGGGGAGCAACGGCGTGCTTATAAAGTCCATTTCAAACTTCATCATTTAGCCATTCTGCAGCATATCTGAATGCACACGGGTTGGGGCCGGCGTTCTGATTTTCTACATATTTAAATATGGACCATTTTTAATTGAGCAGAAAGCGCTGTGGAGAACAGTGCTGAACTAATACTGAGGCTAAAATATCATTACCCTGATGGAAGCTGGGCTCTCTGACTTTTATTGGCAGCTCGCGAGCTAAATGTGTGGTTCAATTCAGAAACAGCCATAGCTGCACAGGCACAGTAATCGACTTTGGGACAAAATGGTGTGGAAAATGACGTGTAGGCCTTTGCCTGGAGCCAACCTGGTGCAGGCGGGATCTATCAGTCAGGTGCACACCAACATTGGCATTTTCACAAATGAGATTTAGCCGACGATACTAGAGAGCTGATGTGCTGGACCAGTGCTTCACATGAAAACTACTATTTCCAGCAATGCTATCTAAAACTGCTGCAGAAAATGTCTACGCACTGGATTTGATCTGAACTCTGTCAAGTTCAGATAAAACAATATTAACATATAAAACAACTGGAGCGTAGCAGAGAGTATTTGGTCAAATATCTTGAGCCTTTGACTCAGATTTAAAGCTGTAACCTGATTCAGTGTGATTCAAGTTATTTTTTTTCTCATTGTGCATAAAATCGTCCCTTTGTTTTGAGATGAGCAGAAGATTCACTGCTCTTCCACACTACTGTGCAGTGTATTTTTGGCTCAGTGCTGCCAAAGTTTGGACATAGCCATTTATAATTCTCACAGAAGGAAAAGCAGCTTGCTTCTTTTTCCAAACAGACTCCCCAGGATACTGACTGGTCCATGCTGTCATGTGGTCTGCTCACAGAATCACAGTATTTTTAAGCAGCTCAAGCTGTTGCTTTATCAAGCACTCAAGCCCAAAGGTTCTCATACCAGTAAAGTAATATTAATCAACACAATAAGACACAATTAAACGGCAATTATGTAAAATGTCGTTTGCTGGGAGTGTCTCAACTGTAACATCAGCTCCCACGACCTTCTTCTCAGCCTCACACTCTGTCTTTCTCCCAGCAGCACGCCTGGAGGAGCAACAGTCATGCCACACTCTTGTGCACCCTTACGCACGCACGCGCGCGCGCACACACACACACACNGGAGCAACAGTCATGCCACACTCTTGTGCACCCTTACGCACGCACGCGCGCGCGCACACACGCACACACACACACATACAAGCATGCACGCACTTACACACTCACAGAGCCACAGAGCGGATCAAGTGTGCCCGGAGCGCTCTATAGAGAAGCGAGTTTTCCTCATTAGGCCGTGTGCACACCACTCTCCAAAAAGCCCCTCACTCTAATCACTGTCACCAGACCTCGGCTGAAAAACAGATAATTAATGTTGGGCCCGGCCTCAATCAGCTTCAATGCAAAACAGCTCTGCGTGCATATGTGTGCATGTGTGTGGGTGTCTGCATGTTTGTGTATTTGGAATCTGTCAGTGCAGGACCCNCCCCCACCCTCCACCCCCAGGGACTATGGATGCTATAGCCATCCACTACAGCTCCTTCTCTTAGACTCACATTAGTTCTCAGCAGACCAATTTCACACCCAGACAATGTATGCATTTACAAAAGAAATTTTCCTGACAAAAGCTGCCTGCTGGTAAAAATGTTCTGGTCGTACTTGCAAATGAATATAATAAGAGGACTGTTTTTCCTGCTGCTGGTTTTATAACAGGGCAGTTTCACCCCTTCCACACCAGGATTGCCCTTTCATTTCTCCTTCACCCATTTATTAAAGGAATGGACTCCTTAATCGTGTGCTTTGCAGAGCAGATTTATTTATGTTCCTTTTTCTTCCTAAAGGCAGTTATTAATATCATAAATATTTGATGATACTTTGTGTGACCCCGCAGAGAATGACATAGAGAGGTATGAAGGTTAACGCTGGGGGTAAAGACTGATTAAATGCCGACTGAGTAGCTGGGTTTGCAAAAGCCCACACAGGGCCGCCGTAAATGTTATAATGAAACAGGCTGAATAAACAGTGCATCCAACAGTTCTGGACAACTTTTTGGCATGTTGTTGCCAATGGAGAAGCCATTTTGTGAGATGAAAGTAGTTTGTTACATGTAGATCTGCGTAACTTTGCAAATGGAGTTGTATGGTAATTCTGTTTCTGTTTTGTCAATAGCACTTTACCCTGCAATTACCATCTTTTTCATAAAGATTTGGAGGAGAGGCTCTCCTTCTGTAGCTTGCAAAAAAAGAAAATCAATTTTGGTTTTTGGCTTTTCTAAAATGAAAAAGTATCTTCAGTATTTGCTGCGCACGTCCTTCATCTGTGAACTGTGGTATTCATGAATGTTTCAATGAGCTGTGTATTATACTGTCTAAGAATGCCAACCAAAGGAAAAAGCTCAAAACAACCCCAACAGTACCAATTATAGCATCAACTTTTCTATGCTGCAATGAGGGCTGTGCCATATCACATCGTTCCTGATCATTTTTACATGGTAAAAATGTGTCATCTCACCCTAATGACGGTATTGTGGCATGATTATATGCTTATGCACTTTCATAACATGCGCAAGAAGAATAACCAAACAGGCATATCTGAACGTAGCAGTCACAGGACCCGAGGAATTAGTTCCTAAAAAGGGAGCTAGCTCTGTTGATTGGGAATGGTTTAGCTACAAGACTAAGTGGCTAACAGCCAAAAGGGGAAACACAACAAATTTGTTTCTCCACCTAAAGCAGAAACTCCTCAGTTAATACCAAGACAGTCACAAGTCATGTGAGGAGGAGAGCCAAGCAGCTCATTTGCAAAAAGAAATAAAAAAAACAAAACAAAAAAAAACAAACAGGGAAATGACGTTAACCTCGTGTTGCAGGAGCATTAGCTAGTTGTACTCCCTATAACAACAAAGCAAGCTATGGACTGACATTAGCAAAAAGGACTTTTTGTCTCACTAAAGACCAAACAAAGAAAAAATAAGGTTTTAAGAGACTTTAAAAAAAAAAAAAAAANTAAAAAAAAAAAAAAAAAGCTCCACCAAAGATGCCAACAGGCAAATATTTTTTCAAAGATGGCTCTGCCAGCGATGTAGGAAGAGTGTTAGCTTGTTAGCTTAGCCACTACACATTTTGGGTTTGAATTGTTTTGCTGTTTATATTTGCGCTTTAAAACTTGAGGTCATGTTATTTGGTGATCCTATTCATGTTTCACACTGCTGAAGACAGCAGGTCAAGCTAATTTGAGTAGCTGTTTAAAAACTCAAGTATTACAGGATTTAGTACTCATATTACTCGTGTTTTTACAATTTGCAATATCGTATACTTCCGTCATCACCAATAAATCATTGTTCAGTGTTATATTTTCATATCATCATTATTATCGTTATCGCAAAAAATACTTTGAGATATCATGATATTTTTTTGAGGCTATACCCACCCACCCACCTGCAACACAAAGTGATGGAGCCGTGCAAACAGTACATTCAAATGTAGCATCTTCAGACTGGCAAACATAGGACATGTTTGCAATTGTAATCAACTTCATTTAAATACTAACAAGTTGGCAAATTAGTGAATTCCACCACTCATATATTCAAGATGTGCAATTACTGGTACTCAATGCCCCAAAGTCAGCTGAAGCTTCTGAGAAAAATGCCCAGGAGGAGCTAGAGCCATCTCCTCCAGTAGACATAATTTAATCAGCAAAGTATCTGAATATTTAAAGGCCTCTGGCATACAACATTTATTGACTCAGAATATATCTTTCTTTATACATTCAGACACGGTTGAACACCTCAACAAAATGATTTGAAATTGACACATATAATTTGACCTAGTCAGAATTTGATCCCCTTCCCCCCACATTTCCTTGTGCATGCTGTGTAATTGAGCCTTCAGGGAGAGTGGAAACAGTATCCGGCTCATGCATTGTACGGACCTGTATTGATGATCAGCACTGGTTACCAACCATCTAATCAATAACTGCAGATACAAGAGCAGATATTAATGAATATGGAATGAAAGCAACTTAACTAGGCTTTGCGAGTATTTTAATAACTGCTAAGACCACAAGCTTATACATCATCAGCAACAAATGAAAAATGAAATGTGGAAGAGACAGCTTTCAATTGATAGTTACTGACCAAGAGAAAAATAGACTTGCTGCACTAAAATTATATGAATTTCTTATGGAAGCCACGGGCAAGTCCAAAAATTAAAGTTACATTAATTGAGGGGTCTTAAATTGCTTTTTTGTAGTGTAGCTTTTGTAATGTTCTTGCGCTATGAATTTCATAGCTTTGATAGTGGTTACAGGTGATGAAGCATGGTCAGTGAAGGTAGTGTTTGTTATGTAGGACACTAAATCAGTGTGTCTTTTAATTCTGAATTAATCAGCCTTCCCAGTAATCCATGAATAGAAAAATGGGGTAGCTACAGAGGAAGGCAGGATAGATAATTGTCTAGTGTACCTTGGTTTAACATTGTGTGTGTTAAATCAAAAGGGTTCAGTAGATTTACTAAAGCCAGCCGCAGCAGGAATTCTCAGTCTTTTCATAGACTTCTGCTGACACATCGACAACTAGAATCTCCTCAGAGCCACTGGTGTGTCAGTTCTCTCCCACATTTCTATCTCGAAAAATAAATTCCTCTTTTATATTCAGGCTCATGAAAAACATAAAACATATCATCAATAGGCACTGACCATGCCAAAGCTACAATGTGCTGCAGAGCAGACAAAAACAAAAAGACCGAAACATAAGATTGCATACATGACATGAGAACAACTAAAATTATGTGTAATGCGAATTCAATTTAAAGCACACGGACAGGTGGTGTGGCACATGTGATCCGTGCTATTCCACATCATATAAATGGAAATACTACCATGTTCAGTCAAGCAGTGTTGTCCAACTGCAAATCTAATACAGTGTAGGATGTTTAACATATATGTCTTTTCATTTTGCTCATCAGATTGTCAAACCAAAGTGAGGCACCACGCAATATCCTGGGCCTTACAAAAGTAATATAACCTGTATTGCAGCAGGCCGGTGTGATGCAGCTGTGGCATTAGCACTAGTGGGAGCTCTTTAAATGAGAGAGTGGCCGTAAACACCACGTCTAGTTTCTCCTCTTGCCGGCATTACTAGCGGAGCTGATGACAACTGCGGAGCAGCCCTCTAGTGCCTTTAATACAGCGAGAGCATTCTCCAGGGGAAATGCAATCTGTGTCCTCTGTACAGATCCACTGTCTGCACTTCCCCGCATGTGAGCCGCTATCATATTATACTCCCCGCTCTCGAAATGGGAGAAGGAAATAGGAAATCGCCTCGGCCAGAGATGAACCAGGAACATAATCAAAAAATAGTGTGGCGCAACAGCACAGATCAGCACAGCGTGCAGACCTCCCCTGGCTGAGCGCTAAACAATAAGCAGTGGGATTGCTCGGGATTCTTGTGCTGTGGAAAAGAAAGTACGCCCCTTTTTCACCCGCAGGCATCTATTGGCTTATAGCAGCTTATACGTTTAAGATGGGAGATAAGAGCAGGGATGCTTCCCTCAAATGGTTATCCAGCATGCCGCTGTTGCCAATAAAACAGCAGAATGCACAGACAAAAGAATCTCACAACATGAAGGGGAGTGTGTGAAACATTATTCAGTTGACCTTGCATACTGCTCGTGTGTTTTTTTTTCATCTGATTTAAACAAAGAAACATAAAAACCTTCATAGCTCTGTGGACTTTTGGCAAAGTATAAAAGTGAGGAAAATCATTACAAAGATATGCCAAGTCTACATAACACTTTTTTTTTTTGGACCACGTATTTGGTTAAATTCTGTAATTCATAAATATAGGACAACATTCAACACAAATAGCAGACACACACACACACACACAGACAGAGAAACACACTGTAAACATAAATTATGCACACACAATTCTACACTTCTTGACCATCACTTCAACTGCCCATAAAAGACAAAGACACTTTAGCAGATTTATCCTGAGTGTGGTTTGGATCTATGCATGTGTGTATACAGTCAGGTGATTGTGTGTGTTTACAGTAAATGTACTGGACATGTGTGTGTGTGTGTGTGTGTGCATGCACTGGTAAGAGAGACGTGGTGTGTGTGACAGTTTAAGCCTGAGTGAGAGGTGAAAGGAACGCTGTACTCACAGTTGTGCTGTTGTTTCCCTGTGGTCTGTCGGCGTGTCAGAGTTTCATCCTCTCAGCATCTCTCCCTGGGATGGGCTTCCTCTTCCTCTTCTGACCAAAAGGTGTAGGGGGGGAGGAGGAGGAGGAGGAGAAGGAAGAGGAGNGGCGGTTTTAGTTATTAGGTTTATTGCAGTGATTTCTGGGAAGGGGGGGATGTGCGAGGCTCCGAGGAATAGGATGGTGGAGAGAGACAGAGAGAGAGAGAGAGAGAAAGAATATGAGTGATGTGGGAGTGTTGGAAGGAGAGCGAGCGGTGGCCTGCGATTGGCCTGTCAGTCCGAGAGAGGGAGCGTCGGTCTCAGAGCGGTGGGCTGTCTGCACCCCAGTCAGTCTGCCAGCACCTCCTATTTAAACACCCCTAGAGTCAGGCACGCTGATTCCTACAGCGCACAATGCAAAACGTGCACAGTCGCTCGGCGGCTCACGACTCACTTTCTCTGTATCCAAATCACAGGCACGGGGAGACAGAGAGGGAAAGAGAGAGAATGAGTGAGTGAGAGAGAGAGAGAGAGAAAGAGAGAGAGAGATGAATAGAGATTGAGAAAATAGGAGGAGAGGGATGATAGAGTGAGGCAGGCAGATTCAGAGGGCCGATGACAGCTTCAAGCTGAAGCTTCTCCTTGGCTCCTCATCAATGACAGGTACTGAGGAACAACAAGGGGGGGGGGGGGGGNGCACACACAAATCACTGCTTCGCATCCCACTCCCACTCCCACCACAATTACCATAGCCACGGCAGATGTATTGGGCTTGTCAGCTCTCAAGCAAGCCTGTGTAGGAGATGTGGGCTAACTTATCTCATCTAATTTAACCACGCTGCAATAAAACAACACTGTGGAGCTGATTTGTGGCTGATCTGTATGGAAGGTTTGGGGGGNGGGGCAGGGGACATGGAGACGGACGAAGACAAACTGCAATTAGTGCATTCCATGTCACACTGCAGCACCCCAAAGGTTCAGATTAAGGCCATCTGCACTAGAGTTCAACACTCAACTTCAACAGCAACTCTACTGAACCTGCGTAATAACACATCAAAAAAATTCAGAAAGAAGATAATCCAGGAATTGTGTGATATCAACTGGGTGGGACCCTTAAATAGTGCTTCCACTGATTTAGTTTAACTGTGACACATAGTGCCGTCAATAACATCTGAGCAATTCCAATTAGGCTACACCCAAAACGTTGCAAAAATGAAATTCAGTCCAAATAAGAAACACAGTCAAGGATATTAGCTCTGACATTTCTGTAGGGAACGCCCAGTTTGCAGGCGAATGTCAAGCTCGGGTATTTTTTTCCTCATTAACTGTCGTGCCCGGTCAACAGCGGACCAGCTCCAATCGGCTCCCTGACTCGACACAAAGTCCCAGGAATCCTATCTCTGTCCTCTTCACTCCACCAAATTCAATTAAAAAGAGAAATTGGCAATTAGATCACTGTTATGATCCTGTAACAATGATCTAATCTGTAATTCATTGGCTGGTGCTCCCTTGGGGGTGGGTGCTTGATGGAGTGGTTCGAAGACTCCTTGGCATTCACCTCGGCTTGAGCGGTGCACAAGGGCGCAGGCAAAGCTAAGGAGCCCATGTGCTACCAAGAGGCTGCACAGCCTCTACAGTGTCACCACTGGGACCTTTTTGGCCCACGGCAAGAACGCAGCCCGTGCACACATAATACACAGTCATTTGCTTTGTTTTCATATGCATAAGGTAATTTTCAGGTTTATTAAAGAATGGAGTGTCCCCTTCACGTGCAAATATGCATAAGTACACACAGACATATGTTATGTGTGTGTATTTGGGTATGCACATACACACATACACACACACATATACACACAGACATATGTGCAAACATCAACACACAGAGACAACTGATGTATAAAATGCAGAAATGTACACATGCACAAACATTGCTTCCTCTCATGGGAGAACCCATGGCAAATTTTTACTCCTTAATTGAATTAAGTCAATTCATTTGGTTAATGAAGGGGTGGGGGACAGTTTGCCCTTTCAGGGGCTTCAGGCTAGCAATCACATTGAGATGTGGGTGGGTGGGGGTCATGGGTGACTAGAACCAGTGTCTTGTCACCACCTGTGTGACAGGAGTCATGTTAGCAGACTGACACTCCAGCAGAATTAGACTGTCTGCAACTGTTAGAATCACTATACTGACCTGAAGCAGCAGCCATGTTTGTGTCTTTATCATTTAAAGGCTTGTTACCTGGCAGCATTTAATATTTTAAAGGCTTTTACCTTATCACCTGTCTCACGGCGCGTATATTTAGTCCAGGGATAAATGCAGTGTCCTTTAACACATTAACAGAGAGACACACACACCTCCACAGACATGGCTGCAGATTATTCCATGGCACCAGGAAAGGAAACTGACAATCACATATTGGTGTGTCTCTGTGTGTGTGTGTGTGTGTGTGTGTGTGGGCTTGCGACACACAGACACGCACACAGGACCAGATACGCACATATACAGTCCAATTGCTCTGCTTCACTCGTTTAGCACTTCTAAGACAGAGATCCCCAGAGGCCAACCATCACATCCAGTTACTGTGGCACACAGAAACGACCAGGCCCCACCTGGCTGCTCTCACCTCAATCTGTAGGAAGCAGGAGGAACTAACACTATGTTACACTCTCTCTGTCACTCACACACACACATACACACACATCACTCACCCAAGATCAAAGATGTGGACAAACACATTAATATCTCCCATCAAAGATCACAAGGACTTTCTGCTTAGAAATTTCACAAACTTGCTGTCATGCCCATAATCAAGTTACAAATGGGCTTCTTGTCTTAAATAAAAACAAAAGCACATTATTAAATAGTGTCTGGTAACTGACTGCAACGTAATTTTCTTGGAAAGTGTGAATAAGCTTATGAATCCCCAGCCAGCCATCCTGCCAGAGCAGATAGATAGTCATTATCAATTATAGCACAGCACCAATTTTGACAAATACATTAGTAATTATTACACAATCAGTAAATGTGTCAGCTACCGCAGCACCAAAACAGGCCTTTGATATATGGTAAATGACAACATCAACAGCTATTTCTTAAACTGAATGGACTAATGTGAAAGAGATGTCCTCAGAATTCATGCTGATAGCATCTGGTGCTGTTATAAAGACGTAATGGCTTGGCATGGGTTGGCAACCATGGCAGAGAGCAGGTGAAAACATACAAAAAACAGAGATTGAAGGCAAAGAGAAAAGAGCTAGAAAGTGGGAGTGGGTTGAGTGGGGTGAAATTGGGAGTAGGTGGGAAAACATGAGGCTAAAGGAGGTGGAGGAGGTCTTGCTGGTGATTAGTGAGCTCCCGTGCTGGTTGAGGCTGACTTGTCACAGGTTGACATGGGATGCAATTATAGAGGGGAAGTTTCCTAGCCCCTCAGGCATGTGCCATCCATGCTGTCAGCTCTGGCTGATATGTGGGCTCTTCGTACTGCCAAAGGTGTCACGGGTGCTTATGTGTGCTCAAAACAGTGAAACAATGAAAATTGGTCTTAGCTTCCCTAGATGCACTCCAGTCTGGAAATGATGATGACTATGCGTGCGCTCATGTGGTTGTGCACACTGAGTATGAGTATTAGCTAAATCCTACTCGACTACTATCTTGAATGGTTTTTACTCTTATTTTCTTCTGTTTGGTCTTCATGCTGTTCCCACATCTTCTCCATTTCCCATATCAGCTTGCATACAATTTCGCCAGCAGTGCAAGTAAGCTCTTTAAGACTCACGGCAAATTACATCAGCGGGGCACTACACTTCTGTTCCCTTCCCTCCTCTTCGTCTTCCTCATCATCTTCTCTTTTCTCCTTCTCTGCATGCACTGAAGTAAAGTGTGTACCACAGCACCGGCTGCACCTTGTGGGCCTGCAGCTTAAACCAAATTCAATGTCTTCCGCTGGTAGACTCGTGTCTGTCCTGGAGTGTGACAAAAAACTGCCCAGCTAGTCCATTTCTTCTCTGGGAGAAAGAAGAGAACATGCCCGTGTATACAGTTCTCTTTTTTGTCCGACCTTTCTTTTTTATCATAGTCTCATTTTTTCAGGTAATTGATTTGTACAAAGGCTCCCATACTACCATCTAGTGGCTTGAAAGCCATGCTAGTGGGCCATCAGGTGTGATTTTCCACTTCAGACAATTTTTTTGGTGGGGGAGCAATGGCCTAAAATTGGACAGTGGCAGCTGCAGTTCCTTTTAACTAGCCTTAGGCAACACAATACTTACACTACTACTTTGCTGTCATTTTCAGTAAGATCTGGGTTCCACAGCTGTTGTCATGAGGGATGAAGGGAAAGTTCTGGGTCTACTCTTCAATAACCTCCCATCTGTGTGCAATTGCATATGAAGGTAACTGCGTAACTTGTTTAGACAAGCATAATTAAGAGGCTAATGCTGGTTAAGTGAAGCTTTGAAAGGTGGTAGATGGCAGCCTGTTAGCAGGCCTACAGGAGTCACTGGGGTCTGCTGCTGTGCCCTGTTAGTGTTGTTAGCAATAACTGTAGTCAGCCGGCAAGATGTGTCCCAGCGTCCTCTACCTGAGGCCCTGCTGTGATCACACAGCAGGCAAGCATATGATGCCTCCTCGCCCCTCGCAGTTCATACCCAACGCCCCAGCCAAGAGGGCCTGATTATATCAGAGGAACAAGGGCTAATTAAATTGGGTCTGATCAGGGAGGAGTAAATTATTTAACACTGCCCACACATACTGCTGTCTCTTCTTCAGATCCTAAACCACAGGCTTCTTTGTCTCCTCCTTTTCACACAAACTGCCTCTTTGTCTACTTTGTCTGCCTTGTCTTTGCTGCTGCTTTTATAACGTTTGTACCACTGCTCTTTCATCTCAGACATGGTTCCATTCAGTGGCTGCAGCACAGCCCTGAAACAGCCAGGAAAATGAATGTAGGGCTAGGGTGAGTGGAAGATAACATTGTGAGCTGATTAAAGACATCAAGGGACACACCTAAAACATTCTGGCAAATCAACAAAGAAGGGGATGACAGAAATATCCCCTGTGAACAGATGTAACAATAGGGCTAGTGGAAATGGTGAATGTTACTTCATCCTGCTTTCGTATTGATATTTTTATATGTGGAAATCCCCCTCTTGCACCTCACAATTACCTATGCATTTTGGAATAAATAGCCCTTCCTGTTTTATTATACCCATTGGAAACCTGTAGACCGTTAAAGTGCTTTTTGATGATCCAAACAGTGCGACCGAAACTTTAAACATGTGTAACTCTTGTTTGTAACTCTCGTATTCATTCACGCAGCAGGTGACGGCTCTCTCTGGGCCAATTTCAGACTTTCTGATCACCCACCGCACCATGGACATATCTCAGCTGCTATGGGGCGCTAACTACAAAGCCTAAAGTCTGCAGAAAATATCAAAATCACTGGCTTGTGACAGCTTAAACTGGACAGTAATACTGGTTCAATGCCTTGTAAACATTTCCTTTGAATCTACAAAATGTTCTCATGAGAAGAGCTACACTAGCATAAATATGGTAACTACTATAGCATGAGCACTGAGCACTTTCAAGTTTAGTGCATAAGTCACACCATTACAAGTCTTGTACAAAACAAATCAGGAATTAATATATTTTAATCTAAGTGGTTTACAAGCCAGGGCAAAAGTTGTTTGTTTTGGGATGTGACTGATTAATTGATGGGATCACATTCAGCCGTGTGGTGGCTGCAGCTTGTGTGTCTCACCACAGCTCCATGGGGCTTCTTTCCCTGAGCCCAAAATTGGATTTTTGGTCTCCGGTTACTTGTGGAGATGGCATGTAAAGCCAAATTCAAGCTCAAGGCATCCCTTCAAACATTTACAAAGCTTATCTCCAGCGCTACATCTATATTTGTTCTGCTGGACTTGTACAGTTCAGTTGAACAATCCTATGTTCAGAACTGCATAAGATTCTGGACATAGGATTGCATAAGATTCTGTTTTCTATAGAGCATGACATATGAACTATGGGGGAGGAGTATCTTGCTTATAGGAATCTCTAAGACAGTTGCTGAAGGAAGGTTTAGCATTAATCAAACCTACAGCAAAGTCAGGTTTGTCTGAGAATCACATAACTTGTACATGACTTGAATGGATTTGAAGTCCTTAATTAGGGGAACTTAATTTACAGAAAAAAGTATCGAATGATTCAAATGAACATTTGTATTTCAAAGATATTCAAAATGGATTAAAATGATGAGAAACCACAATTTCCAAATCCTGGGAAAGCTGTGGGGCTTTTTTTTTCTTTTCTTGATTTCATTAGGGATGGAGGGGATTAACATTCTAGGTGGGTCTGAAGAAGTACAGGAAATGATAGAGATGCTGTACATGAAAACTCAATAACATTGGTATTTTCTTTTAATTATCCTGATGTTCATCATGGTTAAAAACCCAATCCCCAAACTGTGATATTCAAAATTAGAACTGGAGTAATGTTATCATGGAAACACAAGTCAGCAACACGTGAAGACTTAACATATCACCAAGTAAAGAGGCCCAGGTACAGTACATAAAAAGCATCTTTTAACAGCTTCTGTGACTCGCCACTACTTTAATTATGAAAGGCTTTTATAGTATCCAAATGGACTATTTGCATTTGGAAAAATGTAGCAAACTATCATGACAAAAAGCTGAAAAGGGAAGCAACTTTTAAACTGCTATTACTGAAAAATTGCTTTATCCTGTGCTTCAGTTCTGCTGAGTTTTACTGCACTGAGACCGTATGAACTGTTGTGTCTGTGCATAATCTAGAGCATATTCATTATGAAAACAACACTTTACTCCAGTGGCAATATGATTTTGACCTTTGTGAAATCGAATACTAGCAAACCGTGTCTCATTGTTCAAAGATAATAGCTGGGAAACATCCCTTGTAAGGCAGATGATGTTGCTGCCATGCTGAGTGCCAGCCTCGCTGTTGGGTGGTGTTGGACTGATGACTCATTCTTGGTGTGCTTTAGACAGACCTGGGTGACAGGTTTTTGTTTAAGCTGCTGCAGCAAAGTGTTTCCTGTCTTCAATGAATTTTACTTCGCCTAGATAAATGATTGAGTAAACTTTTTTTGTTTTACTTTGTAATGCCTACTTGAAGTTCATTTTGCATATCACGAAACAGAGAAAGGAGATGAGAAGACAGACAGAGAAGATGGAGAGAGGGAGAATCACCCTGAAGATGCCTTTTTTCATTCCTCAGGGAAATTGTATCACCTATTGATCCATGTTCCCTGCATCTAATGGACACAGAGGATGGAATTGCGGGTGGCAACTGGGAAATAGCTATGACAGTAACCTGGAGTCATTAAGGCATAAAACCCAGGTTATTCACCTGAGGACCTTTCACCTGCATTCACACAGTCCTCTCAAAGTAGGCTGTCTGAGCAGCCACACACACCTAGGAGTTAGATTGCCAAAGCAGCGGGTCCACAGGCTCAGACGAGCATTTGTCTCCATTACAGCCCTTACACTGGCAAATAAACAGAGGAGACAGACAATCATTCTACATTACATCCATGACTATAGCGCTTTACATTTTCTATCAGCGTAACAGACTCCCTGGGCCATCTCACAATCCACACATTAATTTTTTACTGCCTCACGCACATTCTGTTCCCCATGTGCACAGATGGAGTTTTTACCAGGGAGGGATATCCACTACTGCTATAACATTTACGGCCTTTTCTCCAAGGCAAAACAGCAGGATCCAAAACAAGACCTGGGGTCTCATTTATAAACCTGAGCAGGGAATCCATCCTATAAGTTTATGTACACACTGAGACACGCACACCACGGTCAAAGCAAAATATGTGAATATTGGCATGCATGCAGTATAAATGAGTTTGCACGTCAATTGTTCCTTGGAGAGAAATGGCAGTTTCCGAATAAACAAATTTAAAATGTGTACATACCTAAAGGTTGATTCCCAAAGGAGCATTGCTGCTCAGAGTAGCACTGGTGGGGGCAAGGGGCAGGGCACGCTGGAGCTTTCTACCCATTTAGTGTCTTGGGAGGAACTATTCACAGAGAATTTAGTATGAAGAGGGTGAGACAAAGAAATGCGGGAGATGGTCCAGAACTGAGCATGAGCATTATTACAGTGCCTCTCCTTTGCACTCTGAGCTTTTTGGATACAGGGCAAGGTGCCACGCCTGAAGGCAGCCACTGCCACCTGCAGGTTATAGCTGATAAATCAGTGATAAATCACAGACTACAAAGTTATTATTTCAATGGAGCATTATGCACTATCACTCAGTGTTTGTGCTTCTTTAAGGTGTAATGTGGAAATCAGAATAATTGATTCACATCTTGAATTTAATTGAGCCATGTGAATTAAGGCTTTTAGTCATAATGGGATATGACTAAATCATTTGAAATATAGAGCTTCTTTTGGAAGAAGTGGCTGCATAAAGTAAACCGTCAGCCTGGATGTTATGAAAGTGGACCTATATAGGAAGGAATGGATGCATATGGAGTTAAATTAAGTGTGTAAGAATTGTGTGTGTCATCGAGAAATACTGCTTCATTTCACTGCTTCGCCATGTGCATCACCAGTTCCTCCCATCTCTAAATGTCTGTGCACATAGGGAAAAATAATTGTAATGGTCCGCACATTCTGCTGTCAATGGCGTGTGTTTTGCTACAACCTGCAGGTGAGAAGATAAAAAATGAACCATGAAGTGCAGTTGGACGGCTTATCAAACGTCGAGACACCACACAGCCGTTTAAACTCCTTTGAGGTGGATTTGAACAACTCTGGAAAGTTCTCACAGCTGCAGTCATTTCCTCCCCTGCCTCCAAGCCGGCAAAGTAAACAGTAGTGTTAGCAAAATGCTACAAGGAACACACAAAAATGTTTTCTACCTGATATGCATTTGGATGGACAACAGTGTGTGTCGCTGTGACAAAAATAGAGCCAGGATCAGTGTTTGTCTTACAGACTGTTGTTAGTCTAAATGTGCATTAATAAAACACCAAAGTGTGAGTGCAGCATCTTTATGTGTGCCTTGTACAATTTCAATTTAATATTTAATCAATTTTTATGGTCCTTCTCAGCTAATGACAACCCCAGCACCCATTCAAATAGTCTCCATTATTCTTGACGGTATGTGGACAATTTCACTTGTATGTAAATGCTTGATCACCTTTTAACCCTAAAAAATGAATTGGCTCTATGCATGTAAATAAGGTGCAGCACTTAGCCGAGGTGTCTCACCCTGGTGTTAGACTTACGATGATTTTGATTTGGTACCATTTGGATATTAAGTGTGGTGGATATTGAGTGCTATTACAGCCGGGAACAGGCTGTACATCAATCTCTGTCAGAGAAGTGGAAATGTGTCTCCAGACAGAAGCGGCCAGGAAGGAGCCACAGTAGCCAACGCAAGCTGCATAAAAACTCTCGTCCCAAGAGTGATGAGAAAACTAGTTCTGTATAATGAACTGTATACAAGCTAAGCTATGGCATCTCATCTTACCCCTGTATAATGAACTGTATAATGAACTGTACACAAGCTATGCTATCGTAGCTCATCTTAGCCCTTGGGCACTCATAACAGGTCTGTTGTAACAGCAAGTTGCATACAGATTCAGCTTGCTTGTTAACACACCATGTCCCTATCCCTTAGGGTGGGCGTTACAGGAAGTCTCTTAAAATATCTCTTTTACAAGTGAGACCTGGCCAAATTACACTGTAAGGTAGCTTAAATAGATATATATACACACAAAGACAAGCTTACAGGGATAATATGTAACACATTAAAATGAGATTTTTGCTCATGCGAATGCGATGTTTTAAAATCAAATCAAATATAATGACAATTTCTACAGATGAAGGGTGTCTTGCAATACTAAAGTGGACTCTGGGTACATTAAAGACTGTCCACCTGAATGACTTAGTAGCTTCTAAGAGCATCATCTCACACTGATAGGCAGAAAGGTGAAAAGGTACATATGATCTTTTAATGGTCGTCTCAGTGAGGTGCATCCAGCTGGCATGTACAGATTACAGCGATGAGCATGTGATTTGGTTTTCAGGAGGAAACATGGAGTTGAATGATATAAAGTGTCACGTCTATACAGTGGTGAGTCCGATGTATAAGGTATAAGGTATCACAACAAACCAACAGAAAAGAGAAAACGGGAAAAAAGGAAAATATTTCTGGAAACAAAAACAAAGCCTAATTTGTTATTTTTATTTTATTTCTAAATTTTCATTGAAGATCTATACTGAATAGTACTACTCTCTGGCTCTCTTATTGCAGTGCTACTCTCAACTTAGAGCTGCTTCTCACGGGATTTTCCTAAAAAGTTACCTGATGAGTCCTCTTCCTCACAGGAAACAGGAGGAGGAGGGGGAGAGAAAGAGAGACTGAGCGAAAGAGAAAGCTCTCATTATTTCTCCCTAATTGCCCACGAGTGACCCTCCTGATTCCCCCCTTTGCAACCAGGTATGGTGCCTCATTACAGGCAGCCTCCTGAGTTCTCCCAGGAGAAACCCATGAAAAGGCCATGAAAGGCCTTCTCTGACAGGGGCTAGCCAGACTGGACCAATTAACAGGGTTTTTCTGCGCTCTGACTCGCCACACTGCAGTTTGCAACTCATCTATATGGTGTGAGATTGCAGGCATCCTAGGTCAGGTTGGGATGGTTTGTTCAGAAGGTGGAAGGGCTAAAGGGATAAGGGCAATGCCATCTAGCCAGTGCCTGTGTGCCATTTACATGTTTCTCATACCTCCTTTCATGAATATAAATGTTTTCTTTCTTGCACCTTTGGGAAAACATGGGGCTGAATCTGGGTAAGGAACCTTATTTAAGGAGTAATTAATGGCAATTTGAGAGGACAACGATTTTTAATTTTCCACCCTAGCACAAAAACAAGTTTATTAATCTCAGATCACCATTTAGACAAACAGGCAATTAGAAGTTCAAAACATAGATGTTTTCGGATACCCTACCATGGCTCCGTGAAGGCTAAATCTAAGTGCCTCTCAGCCTCCCTGAACTAGTTGACTTAGTATGTGTCTGAATAAATGACCAGTCAAGGTGAGTTCCCCATGTCAAGTCAGGAGCATCAAAGACAAACCGTGCAACCTTGCCAGCGGGCCTGTTTTCCTTTCACCCGTAGAACTCCATTTTCCTTTTCCAAGGCTTGACGCATTCAAGCCCATCTGGATCTTTGTAATGACTGGTCAAAAAACATCATTCAGACAGCCTCCTGTCTATTAGTGACATGAAAGACAAGACTTTCAAAGAGTATTCTCTTTCCTCTTTGGGTCTGAAAAACACACATTTCTTCAAGGTCACATCAGTTTCTGCTGGAGTGATTCAAAGCAAAAAATCACCTAAACATAAACAGCATTGGCTGATAGAGTTGAGGACAATGATTGAGCCCAGCGACTGTAATAGCACTTGGAGATAGAGTCCATGACAGTTGCAGTGACAGTAAATTTGGGCAGAGAAAAACGGGAATGAGGAAAAGAGGAAAGGTTGTGAGGGGTGTGGTTGGACGGAACAGGGATACTGATTGGCTTGCCGTCTCATGGGGTGCGTGTTTGCCTGGAGGGAAAGGTCACGAGAGGGAACGAGAGTAACGAGGTGTGAAGGGAAGGCACTGTCCTCGGCTCCTGGGCCCTAGGAGACAGCACCAGCAAGGTGTTAATGCAGATGCTGCAGCTTCCCAGGTTCTGTTTATTACACCTTTCCAGGGAATGCAGCCTGGAGTTTCACCATCAGTCAATACAGCTGAACAATGCTAACCAGAGGAACAAACTGGCAGCAAATCAAGCTTACTTTGACTATACAGGGCTGGCTGTGAGGCATGAAAATAATAAAAAATAAGAGCTGATGCATGGTAAATACAATGAGTAATAATATATTAATGACTCAAAACACACATGTCCAAGGAAAGGGTAGAAACCGAGTGCAAGTGACCATCCAGGTTAAAATGAATGTAAAACCAACTGATCAAAAACTTTTACAAAGTTAATTTCAACTTGATGTGTAGCAATCAAATCTCAACAGAAAGCTTATGAACATTAGAAAGTTATGTCATTAAAAGGTGTGTAACAAAAAAAAGACAAAGTCATATACAAAATGACCTTAACACAACCTGACGTGTTACAACCCTTGTTTTGTTTCCAGGATGGTCCCTGCAGCTACAGCAAAACTGCTGTCTCTCCATGAACTCAACCTAAGCGAGGACCGCATGGGAGAGCGACCCTCATTATGTATAAAATATCATTAATTAAGTTTATTGAATGAGTCACAGTATGGTTTCTACCACATGGTTCCCTCAGGGTCCCTTGCCCAAGACCCCACCTTGCCCTGTTCAGAGCCAGTGAGCCAGCAGCCTTCACATCACCCCGTTCCCTTACTGGCTGTAGGTGACTTTTCTCCCCTCTTGTCATTGCTTAGAAAGCTGCCAGTAATTTATAATGTTGTGACAGTCAAATAAACAGGGCCGCTGCTTGCTGGAGTGAAAAGTCCTGTATTAAAAGGGAATCAAAACAGCTCCAAATGGTGCCTTGAATGGAAATAATCTTGGTGTAAGATCTGTTCTGGGCTGGCTAATTTAAATTTGTTCAGGGTGACAGCTTACTGGAAGAGGGACATAATGAAGTCTATTATCATCAGTGGTGCAAATTCTAAAGAACGATAACTCTCATTATCAGCGCTTTGCTGTATACGAAGGAAATATGTTCATCCATTATGAAATGTGCTGAGAATGACAACACGGAGCAAACATAAGACTATGTAAGCTGTGACTCGCCTCTGGAAATGGAATGAGGCTCACTGGAGACTGGACAAGTCCCTTTTTTGAACAATGCCTTCACTTACTTTATTTATGGATAAAGTGATGGTGGTTTTCACTGCACACAAAACGGCCATGTATTGGATTTTAACAGTCAAGACTGTAATAGGTTGATAATTCTGATATCACACAATGTGATGGTATGTAATAGCAGAACAGCCTCTGCTTTATTTCCAGTGCTTTTTCTTGTGGTAATCTGACATCTTGTAGACTATGCCAGACCTTGAACAGAGTCTTCCTAGGCATTATCTCATAAAAACAGAACCTTGATAATGCCGTTCCATTAGACAAGCAGGGAAAATAACAATAAGTCATTTTGACCAGAATTAACTGATAAACAGGGAAATGAGGGCAGCCTTGAGATCTATAACCATGACAACAACAACTTCACTGAATCTAGGGACCTAAGACTTCAAGCAGTTTCCGATGTGCATTCATATCAAAGAATATGAAAATAGTTGGTGCCAAAATGATGAGCAAACGTCTGTCCAGTGCCAACAAAAAGCACTGCTGAATAAATTAGAGTGAAGGTAATGAGAAAACCAGGTGTTCTGGGAGTTGCGCAGATACGCACTGATGTGCTCAGACATTCAAAGTGAAATGCTCATGTTCGATGAACTCACTGCAGATGTACTGGGAGGTGAAGGGAGCCTGCCAGATTCAAAGCAATATATAATTAAGAAAGACTGATTTAACATTATGCTGTTACAGGGTTCTTAATACTTAGGAGTACCAAGATATAGGAGACACGTTTTCCCACAGGGACTAATTTAGTGCAACTTATCTACAGAAACATCT
This sequence comes from Lucifuga dentata, assembly GCA_014773175.1. Taxonomy (NCBI): domain Eukaryota; kingdom Metazoa; phylum Chordata; class Actinopteri; order Ophidiiformes; family Bythitidae; genus Lucifuga; species Lucifuga dentata. Next base: position 84,377 of record VXCM01002172.1, on the reverse strand, counting down.
GTAGCTATTACACATAAAACAAAAACGATGCCGAAGAAATGTCACTCGCATCCATATGTAGCAGAACAGTATCCATGACAACTCAACGTCTCATAAGTGAACTTAAGAAAACAAAAAAAAATCTTGTGTTCTCTAAATTCTAAGAAATGTTAAAGAGATTTTTTCATTTAAACCTCAGTCAGAACATTATGGCTACAGTAACCAAAAAGAACTGCAGAAAATGGAGCGACTTCTTGAATTGTGAAATGATGTGAGTTGATGGAAAGCGATATTATTATGGTCTGATACCCAGAAATAACAGACTTGTGAATACTGAACAGCATGCAAATGCATATTCAACAAAGCCATGGAATAATTCAAAATAATAACAAGCACACCAAAATACATCCAGGTAATTCATATTCAGTATGTTTCCATACATGCTACAACTCCAATTATTTGTTTATACTCAGATGAAGGTAAAAAATGCAAGTAAGTGGATGCAATTAACAGGATTCTGCAGTTTGAGGAATACGCATGACGCATTATGTAACAATGAGAGTTTGCCAGGCGAGGAAATGCATGCACAGGAGGCTTAATCCGATTATAACGTTTACATGCCCAAATTTATAATCACATAATGTAGGTCTGTTACTCGGAGTGAGCTTATTCCGATTTATGCAGATTTCAAGCTAATGATGGTGTTTACATGGCATTTGGAAAAATTGATTTAATCCACGTATAATCAAAGTATTAATGTCCATATAAGCGTACGTACTGAATGTACCTCTATCATGATGGATTCACTGTACATGCCTCAGTCAGGGAAAACATTTTCATAATTACTACTGTGGTTGTCAGCTAGCTTTAATTAGTTCTTAATTTTTTATTTTTAACTTTTTTAACCAGAATTGTCTCTTGAGATAGAAATTGCTTTTTCTGGTGATGACTGGCCAAAATGTTACATGAACTAACATTAAACCAAGGAATAAAAATGTAAAAAATAAGGACCTGTTTTAGAGACTGGCATTAGCATAGAAGGAAGCATTAACTATAGAAATCTAAAAATCATCTCTCACTAAGAACACATTGTAGCAAAGTACAATAGAGTAGCTTTTCTGAATGGTAAAACTTTTCCTTAAGTGCTTAAAATTCACTGTCAGGTACATTGGAAGTTGCTCGGAAAAGGAAAGTCAGCCTCACTCTGTAAATGTGAAAGGCGTAAGGCAGCACGTAAGAGCTCAAAATATCTACCAATCATATTCATTATGAAAATAAGACGCCAAACAAAAGTCTTAGATACCAGTGACTTTCAAAGCAAGAAAGGCAAAGGACACATATCAAACACAGTTGTCCTCTAACAATTTTCACTGCTTTGGTCCCCTGCATGCTTCTCAGAGGGATCCTCATGTCCCACACGTTCCTCCTCACCCACTTCTTCAGGTCAATATTAACACAAGGAACTCCAGCTACTTGATGTACCCCCGTCAAATTTACCAAACACTGTTTGACTCATACTATTAAATCTGAGGATGAAAGAACTGCCAAGGGCAAACAGCTCCTAAGGCTATACACCAAATACCTTACCTTTCTACTTTTAACAGTGAGGCATAATTACAAAGAATTTAAATGGACCTCACATTAATGTGTTTCTGCTGAAACATGACTGACTTTGAAAATATAATTAGCGCCCAGCTGACATTGTGCAAAGTCTAAAGTCCAGTGATCTACGCTGATGTACTGCAGTGATAAGTTTATCCCTGTGATTACAAGGTAAAACTTGAAGATATGACACAAAATTTGCCCAGGACAGAATAACACAATTAGGTCGGTAGACGTGTACTCCTGGCAAGGCCTGGGTGATCTTACATCTGTTTCACCTCAACGCTGTTTACTTTTCAAGTGTAATTTCAACTCTATTACGGGAGATAGAGAAGGACAAATACAACAGAGCAACAGACAAATGGGGGAGAAAAGTGAGAGAGCTTTAGAGAGGGAGGGGAAGAGCTGTGATAGATAGGCAGAGTTAGGGTGATAAGGAATCATATCTAAAGCCTCTGGGGTGCAGATATGTTCCAGAGAGGAGTGACCAATCAAGATAGAGTGAAAGAGGAGGTAAAATTGTGATAAGAGTGATGACAGAGTATAAAATGACTCAGTCAGCCCTGGCAATGGCATTGGCTCTGACCTCACATTTCTCATCCCAGTTCCGTGGCATCTGGAGGTTTAGCACTTTGCCAGCTGGTAGAAGCACATGGCTTGAACCAGCTGTTTTTGACAAAAAGCTGAAAAGCTCTAACCACTCAAACACAAAGGCCTCTCAAGACCTTGGGGACGTTTCTTTGACGTGTCTTCAAACATTCCGTTCAATTTAAGGGAGGAGAGTGACATTGTACTACAGTGCTGACAATTTAACAAGTAATGGATTTTTTGAAAGCAGATACTAAAGTTTGGGAATTGAAAATGCCAATAACTCATCTCAAGTGAAAAACATTACGGAAAATTCAGACAGAGCGTTAAGTGCCTCTAAATCTCTTTGGTAAAATCCCCACATATGTGATTCCATCAGGTGGGTTAGCAGTTTCCCCCAGCAGGAGGAGGAAGGTTTTTATTGCAGGCAGGTTTTAGAGGCATCCATCACTGAAGCTGTTACATAAAATCAGATGCTCAGCTGCATCATCTAAACTGAAACTGTAGCATACCCCTGTCAAATACACCTTGCAATATGGCTCAGAATTCTGACAGATGACAACAAGAGACTTGGGAGAAGCTTTCCACTTTTCATACCAGATGTCTGAGGAACATCGTCAACATTTTCTGGGCACTAACCATTTCAATAAACAGCTACTGAAACAAACAGGACAGGAATCTATGGATGTCACAATAATAAGGAGCCGGTGAGAAGCTGGATTGGCCATGTTGTGTGGTGTCAAAAAGATAACATCTTGAAGCCTGCAAGTTAGACCCTCGAGGCAAAAAAGAACTAGAAGAGCAGAGAAAGAGTGGAAGAAATTGAAGCTGAGCTGAGGCCACAGTGTTTTCAGACCTGTAGTGCATCTGCTCTGGGCCGAATCAGGGGAAAAAAAAGTGTTACAATGCTGCCTTTACCAGCTGGTCTGGTTCTGTTTCACACAAAACAAAATCCAATCAAACTAAGATATAGCAGCAAAAGTCACGTGAGAACACGCCCTCTTGCTGCTCATTGGTCAGAAATGTTTGGGGGATGGAGAAAGAATATCAAATCAGGAAAAAGTTTACCATACTGGGATAACTAAATAACACAAAACAAAGGTGGTATGGGATACGTTCCTAATCATCATCATCACTTGGACCATAAATCAAGAAAACTACGGCAGTGAAAGCTGAATTTGACTTCAAGGCAACATCTGGAAAATTGCTCATTGCTGTATGTTGCTTCACACATGCTAACCTTCAACATGTTAAACTGAAGCCATGTTAGGTACGACTGATACTGTATGTTGGGACCTTTTCAAAGCATCCAGTGGATTTGCTAATGAGATAATGAGAAACAGATAACTGTGTTTGGAGCCACACCCACAATTATCCCAACATCATTCCAGGACATTTCCATTGTTTCATGCATGGTGCAAATCTCAAAAAACAAAAATACTTGAAACTCTTCATTTTTTTTACCTGCATCATACATTTTCATAAGCAGTTGAGGTGGGGGCATATTTTGTTTTCTGAGTAGTTGACAGTTGCAAAGTGTGCACATATTGACAGTGATTAGAATCAGTAAGGGCTCACAGTCGATGAATATTCAGCAGCACCTGTCTGTGGCTGAACCCTCGGTTCAACAATGCGTGGTTGGAGCGTTCAATTTGAGTCTCTAAGATGGAGTCCTACTATATAAAAGAAGAATTCACAAGCATGTGTGCAGGAATACACACATACAAACTTTTAACATCTAGCCGGCTTACTCCAAATTAGAAATATAAGTGTTGCTGTGAACAGCTATGTTTTCCATCTCAGTTCTATTTTTTAGCTAAATAGTTAATTTAGCTAATTAACTCATGAAATATGGTAGCCTTTATAAAAGCTACCCCTGTACACGAAATGAGATTTCTTTGAAGAAACTGCATGTTTAATCTAGACTTGACTGCGATGAGGATTGATCTCAATTCCAATCTTGCAGGTTCATTAACTGATTAGTAATAAAACAATAAACAAGGCGTCTATATACAGAATTTAAAAAGCACTAATCAGAAACAAAGCTTTCAGGATCTATGTTTTTTGTTTAACTCGATGCACACATGAAACCCAAATTTTGCATCTTCACAATATTCAACACCAACTCCCTCTATATTACATCATAAAAATGAGGGAACATACCATAAAGCAGTATGTCCCCTTTAATGAAAGCTCGACCATCAAAAACCTTGGAGTGATTTCTGATTCCCATTTAACATTCCAGCCTCATATCAAGTCCATCACCAAGACAGCATTTTTTCATCTCAGTAATATTGCTAAGATCCAGCCTATTCTATCATTACGTGATGCTGAAACTTTGATCCATGCATTTGTATCTTCCAGACTTGATTGTTGTAATGTACTTCTCTCTGGTCTTCCAAACTATGCTATTAGAAGTCTGCAGCTTGTCCAGAATGCTGCAGCTAGAATCCTGACAAAAACTAGAAAATATGATCATATAACACCCGTTCTGGCCTCTCTTCATTGGCTACCAGTACAAGCTAGAGCTGATTTTAAGGTTCTTCTTTTAACTTATAAGGCCTTGCATGGACTTGCACCACCTTACTTATCTGAGCTACTTACACCATACACACCAGCTCGTCCTCTCCGTTCTCTCGATGCTGCTCTCCTGGTTATTCCTTCAATTAACAAAAAATCGCTTGGCTTTAGAGCATTTGCTTACCGTGCCCCTTATCTCTGGAATACACTACCACTACATGTTAAAGAAGCAAGCTCAGTTGAAAATTTTAAATCAAGGTTGAAAACCCACCTCTATTCATTATTTTACAGCCTACCTTAGATTATTACTTTTTCAAGCATCCTTTTAACTTTGCTCTTTTAATGTTCTTGTTTTTACTGTAACTTTGCTTTGATGATCTTTTTAATGTCCCTACTTTTTACCTTTACTGTAAAGTGTATCGGGACCATGATGCATGGTGATTTTGCACTTTAAATAAATTGATTGATTGATTGATTGATTGATGAAATATGTCCTGAATTCCCTATATGAAACTGTTCTCCGTTTTAGTCCAGGAACACTGTTTGGGTATGTTAAGGCCAATTTCCATGCCTGGAAAGAAGTAAGAAGCATCCTTTATTCTAAAGTTTATTACAGACTAAAAACAAAAAACAATATTTTTAATGTGCAGATGTTGTCCTGTTGTTGAAAAATGAATAATTTAAGTGCAACAGGCAGGTGTAGCATATGAAACAGGTTTATTATAGTCCATGGGAAAGCACCTGGGCAAACTGAGACACAAAAATAGCACAGAGCATGTCTGGGACTCGTGTTTTACATCTTTGCTCTGGTCTGAGCAGACAGGCAAGGAAAAGTACAAAACCTTGACTTTCCTTACACTGTGCTTGATCCCTCTGCTGTGCATCTCCTCCCACTTAGGTGCCAAACATGCACAAGCAAGGCAAAAAAAATCTGTCTGTGTCTGGTTGGTGAAAGCCTATCTACAACTAGAAAATGTGAGATCGTTTTGCCTTAAACCAAATGGAAAACCAGACGCGTTCGCCTGAAAATGCATGTTAGGCCTGAAAGACAATGAGGTTATCTGTTATTAAGCGAGTCTCACTTTATTTTAGTTGACTCATGTACAGTAATATAGTGCGGTAAATTTAGATCTATGTTTTGGATTGCCGCCTGACAAAGCCAGCTGGTTGAGTTAAGTGTGTAATGCTTTTGCTGGCACAGAAAGTGAAATAGGTGGGTGGACGGCAGTGCAGCAGCTTCGTGGTCTGGAATTGATATCATTGTTTGTGTAATTTAAATGATGATAATATTTAGTGATTCATTTAAACCCACTATCAACATTGATAAACTACAATTTATTACAAATTATTAATTTATCAAACAATAAGAATATATATAGGAATGTTAGAGAATTTGACCACAATTTGGAAGTTATATCATTTCACTGCTGAGTATAATAATGTCCAGCTGCAAAATAACACTGAATACGCTTCTTAGATCAGATTATCATAAACTGCTTTTTTTTTTTTTTAGCCATTATGATGTGTAGAAATGCAGTACTTTGTGTGAAGTGAATGCTGCTATAGACAGGAACAGTAACCCTGCTATTCTGTAACTATGGAAACAATAATGAGGTCACTGTGCTATTTTAGCTGGATTTACTTGGAGATCATTACTGACATCACCACACTTTCAGCTGAAGTTTGTGGAAGTTGAGCAAGACAGAGCCTGGAAGGAAACGGAGGAACTTGTCACACACCAAATCACATTATGCTGCCATGCTGCCGGCGCTATAACCTTGAATGATCTGTGTGTTCTCACGTGGATTTAATTAGCAAGTACTAACAGCTCAGTCGTATCAGTGGTCAGGCTGAAAGAAGTAAAAAATCCACATTATGTAAACACAGTAATTCAATTTTGTGTGACCTTCAAGCTTCAACTTCTTTTCTAAGTTGGAAACTTTGGACTGTTAAAGGCACTTTTAAGTTGCAGAAGGAATGTAAGAAGTTCAGTACATCTGGTATCTGAAGGGTACTTAATAAAAGGCTCTCTGAACTGCTAGTGTTGGAACTCAAAACTGTAAATTGAAGTCGATTCGTACTGCAGCTTCCTGCATTATTCACATAGTTTAATAAATATAGTTGAGAGAGTTATCAAGACACCTCAAGATAAAGCCTTCATCAGAGTGTTTCCATTTCATGCAATTAATAATATAATAAGAGGGACGCACTGAGCCTACTCAAGTATTAAAGCCAACCAAGCAAGTATTATGTTTTAAATTACATTTTTATGAGAAAAATGTTCACCACTCTGCTATTCAATTATTTATTCATCCATTCTTTCACTCAAGCCTTTATTTAGACTTCAGAGTAACCACTGAAATAGAGGATATACTCACAGCAACACGGAAGAGGAAGTAATGAAACCACGGTGACCCACGAGACGCGTTTGTTCGTTGAATCACTCAGTACGTCACAATGTCCCTGTACCACCGTATGAGTCAATATGTAGAGCAAAGGGAATTATTTAATTGGCTACTGTTAGCCAACACTGAATGCACAACTCTGCCCATTGCAGCTGTCGGATAAAATGATTTCTTTACATTTTTAAAAAATATTTACCTTCAAGCTTCAATCCACGTCGCATTAAGACTTCCATTATGCTCGGATTACGGCAATAAATCTTTTCAAACGTCATCTGAACAGCATAATTTGATTGAAATCGGCATGAATCAGAATAAGCTTACCCCGAGTAACAGACCTAGATTATGCCATTGTAAATCGATTTATTCGTGCATGCAAATTATATAAAGAGAGCAAGTCAACTCCACATGCATTTCCTCACCTGCGGGACTCTTTCTCATACTCCAATTACAAAATACGTCATGTATATTTGGCTAACCACAAAATCCTATTAACTTTGTCTATATAGTCTTACATGATTAAAATTATTGCCTTAACTGATATACAGATTTATTGTCTTACACTGATCATGTAATGTAATGACAAAAATATTAGTCACAGAAGTAAAAGAGATAATTGGTACTGACACTGTCAACCAGACAGGTGTGACCTGACAAACCTGATTCCTATTTTTATATGTAGCTCCAATAATGTTCAGTTTTTCCACCATATTTCACTTACAATAAACATAACAAATTGATTATGCTATGACTATGCTATGCTAAAAATGCTAAAGGATAAATGAACAAAAACAAATATATACAGGATCATTTAAATATTTCTCCTCTGTTTTTTGGCAGGACTGCAGGTCATATAAAAAAAAGTGAGTTTACACACACACACACACACACACACACACCCCCACACACTCTCTCTCTCAAAGCATCAGAGTGCATGCTGTCCCCCGTGTCTTGGCTCTGTCCTTAACCATTTGTACTCTGGTAATGACTCCAACGTGCTGTGTTCACTGGATCGAAAAGGAAAAGAAGATGAGGGGAGAGGTAAGAGACGAAGCTTATTGTACAGTTAAGCTGCAGCTGCGGTTTCCATAACAACTACCTGCAAAAACCCTGCTCCCTCGACCATCATTAGAATAACATTTTTACTCGTCAAGTGAGCATTAGCGGAATCTACATGAGCAATGAGAAGGGAGTAACACAAAAACGTGTCAGTGTCCACTGGTGCTGTCATTTGACAGCAGTAGGTGGCGGCGGCAGCGGAGGAGGAGGGGGGTCTCTTTTTTTCAGCAGGATATGTAAAAGTGTAATTACAGTATGGCAGTTGTGAGCTGCGCAGTTTGCTTGGAAAATGTACACCTGATGTGTAAGACCTACAGAGGCTTGTTGCACAGCGGTTTTGCATAACAAATTTTTTATACCCAAGCTTGTTTCGCATCGAAACATGGTAAAATACAAAAACATCCGGCGCATGGCTCAGGGCTTAAGAGGCGGGCCCTTGATCGTAACCTGTCAGCAGGAGCTCCATCGAACGACTCAAGGAGAAACACGTCCTTCCCATTCAGCCTCTCCTCTGATCACGCATTACAATATCAACTGGAAAAGGGGATAATCAAGAGTTTAAAGAAAAAGTAAAGGGAAAAGGAACGCATTAAGTGGTGGCTAGTCCAGGGTATCATTTAAAATCAGTGCTGATGGCTTCATTGCTGCCAGGCTGTATGGGCTGTAACCTTGAGCGAGGGCTGGTGGGGCCCTGGTGACCAGAGAGGGGATGGGGAGAGGGATTGGCTCTTTTTGCATTCACATTCTGCTCAGCAGGCACCCGGGGGCTATAACCCTGAGAATCCGTATTAGGTGAGCCAAAGTCACCATTAATATAGAGCACTGGGCCATACTATAACCTTACACTTCACATCTCTTGGGTGTCCTGAACTGAGAAAAAATGGTACTTTCGAACAATCACTGGGGAGGACTTTCAAAAGTGACCTCTTACCAAAGTCAATCCATTTGCTTTTCTTTTTTTATTCATTTTTATCTCTGTTTGCTGTTCTTGCTCAATCTCTCCATCTCTCTGGCTTTGCGCGGCAGTTCTGGCCTCGTGCACCATGGCTGGGCACATTAGAGCAGCTGGTCCTCCTCCACTGGATGCAATTACAGATTAGAGCTAAAACATGGGTTCAGGCCTTGCTGCTACAGCTTCAACCGCCACGGAATACCTGCCAGTGAGAAGACCCAGAAAAATAACACACACTGAAAACAAGTGAAAGTAGCAAACATCAGCCGAGAAACTGATGAAAAAAAAAAAAAAAAAAAAAAAAATCACACTGCACTCTTTTTGAATTTTGATATGTAATCATTGCAAAGAAGACTGAAACTTTACTTCACTTTACACTGGATTGTTTTTGGCAAATTAGCGCAAAGAGAACTGAAGATTCTCGAGTTTGTGGCTATAGCAGATGGTGAAATAGACTGAAAAACGTAATTCCAACATGTTCATTTTCTTAAGTGAAATCTAACAAAATGAGCGTCTCGAGGGATGGGGACAATCATCTGACAGAAAATAATGTGGTTTATGGGTAATTTACAATTTTCAGAAAGTATTGCTTTGTTGTGACACCGGCTATAAATCATCTCGTGGGTTAGAATAATTGCATCAAGGTATCACAATGAATTAACAGTGATGCTATAGTGGTTCTATCTGAGAAAACAAATTGTAGTTTTTTTTTTTTTTTACATTACATCACACAATAATAATAAAAATAAAAGAGTTACAAGGTGCTAACAATGCAGACAACAGTACACAAGACAATTAACACAACAAAGCAAAAATTAAAACCACACCAACGGTTTATTATCAATACTAGTACAAATAACTAAAATCTCATGATTTTTATCATTTCATGACGGCAATGTAATCCAAACATTAAAACATGAAAGAACAAATGTTTTTAGATAAATGTTTGCTGAATAATTTTCCTATTTCCTTTAGAAAAGAGCACATCAAAGGAAAGCAATCACTTCCTGACAGCCTATGAGCTCCTTTCATATGTTACATGGAGAGTGTAAACATAAACTATATGATGGCCGGCCCTGTGCAGGAAGGTATATATGAATAAATAAATGAATAAGTAGTTCTCTGCAGTTATACAATACATAGTGAAGCCTGCTTTTATTGAATAAAAGAAATACCTGGAGCTGGTTTTGTTTGCAGGCAAAGAAACAGTTTGTTCGTTTATTGTTTTGTATGTTAGTATATGTGAGGGTTGTGTGCTGGCTTTAACCTCAACATACTCGATAGTTTGTTAAAAATGTAATAATATGCTGGCAAAATAAAGACTATATAGACTGAATATATGAATATAGACTCAGGATACTGAAAGCTTTGAGCAGCAAGACTTTAAATACACATACTGTCATGATATTTTGACTTTTTTTGGATAAATGGACTTGGATTACTGACAACAGACTGTGACAGAAATGTAACAGGCAAAATTCCTTTCAAGCGGTATGTGTATGAATAAATTCAAGAAATCCAAGGGCTGGTCTTCTAACTGCATGTCATGTCATCTAGGATCTGCTGACCATTTTTTCTTATTCCAAGGCTACAGAGAAAACTTGATTCTGGCTCTCTATGCATTAGCATATTTTCAGATATGCTGTTGTTTAAGCCTCTAGCTGTTAGCATACTCATGTCAGCTGTTACCAGGCTTCAGCTTCTCCTGCTTGCTGCAATAGTAAATTAAAAATTTGTATTTATTGCAAGGTTTACAAATAGTGCCAGCACAAAGTTTGTGCTTAAAGGATAAACTGCTAAAATATATAGTGACTATGCCACTATATATTTTAGCTTATATACAGCACAAGTCAGCCTGTGCAGTTATTAAAACTGTATCAAGACACGCAGGCGGCTTTTCTTTCCCCTCATGTTACATTACCAGACCCATATGCCAAGCTAGGAGAAAGTTGTCACAGTTTGAATTTAAGAAGGTACGATTATAGTCAGAGAAATAATCGCAGTTTCACAATTGTTACGACACACACACACACACACACGCACAAAGACAAGTTACCAGGGCAATATTGAAAGCCATTGCTAGATGCTCTGAGAAAAGATCCAATGTACTATTTTTAAAAGTAATAGAGTGACTTTTTCTTACAGTTTCTAAACCGTGACTTCAAAATTCTTGTGGCTTTAGAAACTGTGACATTTTATAAGCGTGATTAACAGTGAAACTATCTCAGCGTCCGGCGTGGTAGAACTGCTGAGTGAGTGACGTGGCTTCACTGAATGTCTGAAATCAGAATCGTAACAACAATAGCTTTAACTGCACTGAGTTTAATGCAAAATAATGTCCCAAGAAAGCTTGGAAGAGCATCCATGCTTTTGATCAACTTTCACTGAATAAAAGTTTAATTAGCTATATTTAACTTTAACAGCCCCAATGTTAGTGTTTGCTCATTCGTTAGTGAACCTTTCTTGTGCTTGTTTGGCGCATTCTCATGTTAAATTTCTGTCATTTAAAATATACTCTGATATAAAATTATTGCAAAGAGTCAAAGAATATGGCCGTTCAGGGGGCAGATTAAACTCTCCTCTTCCTCAACACAACTGTGAAACCACCAATTGCCCTCAGGGGTTAGGATGGAGATGGTGTCACGGCTGGGGGGAGGGGGCTTGAGTACAGTGATTGGCACCTGTGAAAGAGGGCTTGGGCAAGTGCAAGGACCATATCAAAGAGGATCAGCCAGGGCACAGTGTGACCTGACTGTTATTAGGTGCCAAAATGAAATGGCCGCTCTATAGCCTTTCAAGAAATCATTTAACCAGTCACAGCTGAGAGGAATACACGCATGCATGCACACGTTCACGCTCATAAAGACAGGCAAACACACACACATCGTTTGGCACGGAGCAAAGGTTGCTAGTACACATTAACCATACATTGAAAGCGGATGTATCATGAGAAATCAGTTGTTGGAAATTTGTTCTTTTCTGCAGCGACACAAAGGTTGTGCCAACGTGAATCTTGTGCGATGACGCAGACAGGTTGAATGCAGCTGAAGTAAAAAGTGTCAAAGCTGCGATTTATGTTGTTTATAAGTTACATGATATGCATAATATAATACCTGCTCAGCTTAGATTCAGAACACTTCACTTCAGAACTGATCTTCATATTTTTTTGTTTTGTTTTGTTTTTTAGTCAGACCTCCCTTATGAAGTGGTGGTTATATCACAGTACACGTTTCTGGTGATTTTTCAGTAGAAAACGCATGTACAGCTACATTAACATTACAGGCCTTGAAACACAAATCAGATTTTTTTTTTTACCTATATAATCCTTTTTGATGCTGGTGTTTATATGGTGTAGACCTAAAACAACCTAAATGTGCAATCAAATGTTTACTTTCAAGATGAAGATTTTAAAAAAAAGCTTCAATGGGCACAAATGAGGCACAATTACTCATACAGCACATGCTGTTGCTTTCCAAAGTAGCAACTTAATTATATTTTAAAGGACCATACCACCCATTTTTGCATGTTTGAGCCTAATATGTTCAATTTTCATCCGTTACGTTACTGACAATCATTTCCCAAAGGATAAAACCGTATTTCAGCTTTCCTGATATTTTGCAAAACCTCTTAATCTTTCAAAATCAAATATTCAAGCAATACAGAAAAAAAAAAATCGATGTTTCGCCTGCTAATAGTTACTCAGCCTTATGAAGTCACAGTCGTTTAAATTTTTTGATAAACGCTGGTCTTGTTTTGGGACTATATTCCCCAGTGCATTTTCAGATAACTTTGCAGTTTCTATTGTGCTTAAACGCTAAAATTACATAACTTCTAAAAAAAAACCTGAATACACGTCTTGTTGCCGATGATGGATTACCTATCCAAGAACGTTTCAAGTATCAGCGAGTTGATTTTAATAGCATACCAGAATGAACTGAAACCAGTGGTGGTCTGGAAGGTAGGAAAAACATTTTTAATTCACCGTTCCAGTAGTATTCTTTGGGAAATGATTGTCAGTAGTGTTACATGTATGAAAATTCAATACATCAGGCTCAAACATGCAAAATGGGTGGTATGGTCCTTTAAGGCAGAGTGGAAGGTTGCAACATAGGCGTGTGGAAATGATCGCTACATCATTTATATGCTGACAATGTAGTATTTTATGACATGCAACTCCGATCTGTGGGTTTAGTCACGTTGGCAGATATCCCACACATATCAGATTTGCTTCACACATGAATGTGTCCCTAAACAGATCTGAGAACGTCATGTTCCATGTGCTTCTTTACTGTTTACATGTTCACATATCCGTTACGCGCCCCATCTAAGCAAAAAAAGAAAAAGAAAAATCAGACTCGACTCCCTGGTGATGTAAATGTAGCCTGAAGGATGTGACATGTTGACATGCAGGCATTGAAACACCGTTGAGATGTGGAGAAAGACTATTTGCTACAAAAATACAAAAGGTTACTTATAACAAATGGACTTTACCACTGTCAGTAATCAGACTGAAGGAATGTTATTGCATGCCAAAGGAAAACTTTTGCTGGAATTGGATCAACTTTTAAATATTTTATGTACAGTCCACAATGTAAAATGTCAAGGCTGAAATGAAAATGAAAAATGCGTTTAATGTGGCGATTCTGAGGAGAAAAAATAACTCGATGGCTATGTGGTTTGTAAGGTTTTGCCCAAAAGGTTGCGTGTTATAATGCTGCCATCTTGCTGGTTGATTATTCCTCACTTTCTGTTTGTGAATCTCCATTATCAACTGTATTCATGCATGAAGGCCACACAGAAGGAGAAATGGGGAAAAATAAGGTTTTGCATAAAAGTCAAAATGCACCAAAAATAAATATCTGGCTGGTCTGTGTGCATTTTGTTACCTTAGCAGTGCAGGAGAAGAAGACAAAAAGCAGAAAAAGCAAAGTCCTACGTGACTTGAACCCCTCACAGTCAGATATAAATAAAAAGAACAACTTGTACTAATGAGGATATAAAATAGTACACGCCACTATTTAGTATTTTGTGTATATTTATTTCCTTTAATCCATCTATGGAAAAAGCAGCTTAACTGGAAGTATCGCTAATGCTAAAATAACTGTGGCATTGCCATGTAAATATCTTTCTTTCATTTATCCTGCCAAGTCTGTTTACTGCAAAGATAAATTGTGCATGACCTGAGGAGCAATCCTGAAGTGCCATAACTGCAGATACACGTCTGTGATAACAAATTTCAAGTTGACTTGATTACTCTTGTTTCTCGTTCGTTATAGCAGTCAATACAGCATTATTAAAGCATTCCAGGTTCTCGTCCTCTGTTGAAAAATTGAATCAAGGCAACTTCACATGATCTTTGCCAATACTCCTTTACAATTTGTCAATTCCTATTGTAAAATTTGGAAGTTGACTTGCTTTGCTTCAAAGTAAAAATGGTACCGCATGTTCACAACAAGTATTTCCTATCACTTTAATACCCCACACACAGTCCATGCCCCTCTTCATCAGCCATGCCCCTCTTCATCAGCCACGTCCCTGTTACCATTTCCTCATTTGTTGCGACTCTGCTCTCCCTCTCTGCATTGGCCGAGCCTCCTGTCCCCTTGAGGGACTGCTTCACTCATGACTTCCACTGTTGTGTCTCGGCAGTCCTCTGCCCTTTGCACAAACATATCGATCACTTCCACCTCTCCTCTTTGTCACCTTTTCTGTCCTGGGCTAAAAATACATTTTTACAACCAATCCATGTTGCCAATGACCACCTTCAATCTTTTCTGGTTCTTCCTTTGACCCTTCTCCTTCAGCTTTAATCCTTTTCATATTTTGATTTTTGTGTTGTTTCATCAAACTCCGCCTCGTAATGTTATAAGTTTTCGGTAGCATCTCTGTTAATCTGAGGTCACTGCTGTGCATTTACAGTAATGGCTCTAACTTGATTACTTTGCGAAATACTTCATATGGACCGTCTTCAATAAATGCTGATTGCTGTGTTATTAGGTTCCTTTACCCCATAAAAACATGACAGCCCCTAGATGTTTACAAAGCCAGGAACTCTCCAAGGGTCAATAAAAGGAAATTGCTGCTTAAAGAAGCTGTGGCCATGTGGTCATATGATCTCACATAAAACAAAACAGGCCTTCAAGACCCTCCTCTAGAATAAACCTGACTGGATATATGGAAGGTTCATTGTCATTGTGTAATTGTATAACCTGAGTCAGTCTTACATCCAGAAAGTGTTTATTAAAGGACCATACCACCCATTTTGCAAATTTGAGCCTAATATATTCAATTTTTATACACGTAAGGTTACTGACAATCATTTCCCAAAGGATAAAACTGTATTTCANATATATTCAATTTTTATACACGTAAGGTTACTGACAATCATTTCCCAAAGGATAAAACTGTATTTCATACAGTTATACTTTGCAAAATCTCTTAATCTTTCAAAATCAAATATTCAAGTGATATACCCACCTTAAAAATCAATGTTTCACCTGCTAATAGTTACGCAGCCCTTATGAAGTCACAGTCATTTAATTTTTTCAATAAATCTTAGGTCTTCTTGGAGATATACGTTCACTCCATGCTTTTTATTGCGCTTAAACACTAAAATTATGAAACTTTAAAAAAAAAAAAAAAAAANCTATCCCAAGAACGTTTCAAGTATCAACAAGTTGATTTTAATAGCATACCAGAATGAACTAAAACCAGTGGCAGTTTGGAAAAAACTTTTTAACTCACCGTTCTAGTAGTATGCTTTGGGAAATGATTGTCAGTAACATTACATGTATGAAAATTGAATATATTAGGCTCAAACATGCAAAATGGGTGGTATAGTCCTTTAATTCTGCACTCATTTACCATCACTGATGAAATCTCACCTGTGATCCTCTTATCTCTTTGACAATGCTGACAATAACAGATAATGCTGAAACAAGCACGAAGGTCACTGCAAAGACACTGCTTTACTCTTCATAAAAACAACTTTGGGTTTCAGAAGGCTGAAATAGTGGTAATAATGTCCAGATCAGTGGGCCAAATGCACACCCTTGGTAGTTCAAGAAACGTCTATTTGCAGGAGGCGTTCAGAAGGTCACAACAGAGAGACCTGAACTGAAGTGTCTCAATCAAGGCGATGCTGAGGAAGGATGACCTGATGACAGCACTGGCTGCTTCAGAGGGTACTTAACCCTGGCTGAGTATCTAATGGCGGGAGTCATCCACAGCAGATGCACCAAACCAATTTAAATAGGCATCCACTCACAAATGAATGGATAAGCATGGAGTTGCTGAGTACTACTAAGCCAAAGGTGCTATTAAGGGGACAAAATAACTCACTCAACAATATCCTCAAAAGCTGCGTGCGTTGCACTTTACATGCGCCACAGAGCGAATATTTAGGGGAGGGCTACCTATAGAGCGAAAGTGTCCGTGCTTACAAAAAATGACGTTTCATTATTTTGTTATTATTAGAATATTAAGCAACAGCACATACTTGTCTTACAGCATCAAAAAAGTTTGACTAGTGCAATTGAAAAGCAGCCAACACCTACCGAACCATACTGACAGTAGCTGACATTAAAAAAAAAGGACATAAAAAAAAACATTCAGTAAAAAAACTCTACAACATATTAAATCTGATCGCACTGTAACGAAAAGCGAGCAGTGATAATAATAAGCTCTGATGGGGTCCTCTTATGGCCCATCGATTTCCAATAGCTGAGATCATAGAAAGCTGGGGGGGTAATTACACTGTGCAAGCAGAGGTCGTCTTGAGCAAATATCATTATCATCAGATTAGAATGAAAGGCTGGCGTGGGTCGAGCGCATGGGGGTGAAGGAGACCCAGAGGAGAAGTTTCTCGGCACACATTTCTGACCCTTCATCTGTCTCAATGTCCCCACCTTGCTCCCACCTCCATGGGTCAGCCCTACATCACATCGACACAAACAAGGTGAGGCCAGGTCACCGAGGCGCAACCATTCATCAGTGAGAGACAAGGCAAATGATGAGAATGATACTTCAGAGTAGTAAACAGACAAACAAGGAGACAACGCAAAATGAAAAGTATGCTCGGGCCACTACATCAGGAGGTGCAATATTTTCTTTGTCTAGGCTACAGAAGT
Organism: Lucifuga dentata; assembly: GCA_014773175.1. Taxonomy (NCBI): domain Eukaryota; kingdom Metazoa; phylum Chordata; class Actinopteri; order Ophidiiformes; family Bythitidae; genus Lucifuga; species Lucifuga dentata. Next base: position 67,146 of record VXCM01002172.1, on the reverse strand, counting down.
AAAGGCAGATTCACATGTTGACGGTTTGCAGAAGATAGAGAATCGGATGATCTGTTCTTTTCAATGAGAAGACGACGGAAAATTCCACCACCGCTAGCTGTGTGAGCCGAACGCCATATGTCCAAGTGGAATATGCCACCACAATTTTTCAACTTTTTCTTCTTGTCGCAGCCAAAATGACCAAATGTCAATTTATTCTTGGGTCAAAGATGGATAGCAAGAGATTCATTTGTTTGGTACAGATGCCTGCAGTTTTGTATGATGAATTATTATGACAAATTATTATTATTATTATGAACTTTAATGAATTAAATCAAGCAGGTGGTCAAACCCAGTCTTAAAGGACCATACCATCCACTTTTTTTTTTTTTTTTTTTTTTTTTTTTTTTTTTTTTTTTTTTTTTTTT
>VXCM01002172.1:40282-66700 GCA_014773175.1 Lucifuga dentata | reverse complement strand
TTTTTTTTTTTTTTTTTGCCTACCTTCCAGAACACCAGTGGTTTCAGTTCAATCTGCTACGCTATTAAAAACAACTTGCTGATACTTGAAACATTCTTGGGATAGGTAATCCATCATTGTGAACAAGATGTGTATTCAGGTTTTTTCGAAGTTTCATAATTTTAATGTTTATGGCAATAAAAAGCATGGAGTGAATGTATGTCTCCACCAGGGAATACAGTCCCAAAAGAAGACCTGCATTTATTGAAAAATTCAAATGACCATGACTTCATAAGGCTACGTAATTATTAGCAGGTGAAACATCAATTTTTAAGGTGGAAGTATTGCTTGAATATTTGATTTTGAAAGATTAAGAGCTTTTGCAAAATATCAGGAAAGCTGAAATACGGTCTTTATCCTTTGGGAAATGGTTATCTAACCTTACGTGTATGAATATTGAATATATTAGGCTCAAACTTGCAAACTGGGTATGATGCACCCATCAATCAATTAAATATCTCCTGAATCTCTCTTCATTAATCCTTAGTTTTTGAATTAGCCAACGGAATTTTCCCAGCAATTTGCACTCCAGCAAAAAGGGATGAACTCACGTGTCTGCCTTTCTTGTTAATTCTTTAAATGAGCATATAAAAAGGCCAGAGCNAAGGGATGAACTCACGTGTCTGCCTTTCTTGTTAATTCTTTAAATGAGCATATAAAAAGGCCAGAGCCAGAGCTTTCCTGTTTGGATATAACATTGTGCAAAATGTTAAAGCACTATTGCATCCTTCAATCCTGAATTACATCCCACCAAATTACCATGGCAACATTTTCACATCTACCGGTGTCTGCCAGTGCAGTTGACAGTGATTCTGCTACCGTCAACATGTGAATGCAACAAAAGAACTACACTGAAAACAGATAGGAGGCTGGAACATTTAACTTCTGGCACCACGTTGGTAGCAGTAACCTCAACTGTCATGTCATTGAAAACTCTGACCTTGTCAAAATAAAACAACACAAAACATCCATGCTTACAGAATCAGTTCCCTTCCTGCGCAAGATGGCATGTGTGGTTCAAATGAAGTGTGGAGACGTAGATGAACCATCTAGATGGTTGGGAGTTCCAGCAGGCCCACCCCACTCATTACCATCCCTGTGTGACTCCTCCCCAACCCACCCCTATAGGCGAATGCAGACATTCTGTGTAGCCTAGCGAGAGGTTGCAAATGCCACTCTGACGAGCCTCTGACGTCTCTATCTGCGCTGCTCAGTGTGAGAGCTGGCCCAGGCCACCTACATTAACATAAACAAGGCATGCTGCTGGGGTCCGCCTGTCAGGGGCTATCACCGAGGAGGACAGAGGAGAGACGCCTCTGCATTAACCTCCAGGCTTATCTCACTCTCTGTGCATCCTGCAAAAAAGTGGGGATTAGTGCTCAGTCAGGAATTGCTTTTGGGTCCTTGTCACTCCTGCATGATTATTGAACTTCCTCTTCTATACACGGACTATTATTCTCCTTTCCTCTACTTTCCCAAAGGGAGGGAATCCCTGGTGTTTTAAAGAGGTGATTCACAGGATCAGAGTTTCTTTGATTTGCTGAAACATTTTGTGATAGTACATGGTCACTGCACTGATTTTTTTTCCTTTCTGAATGAGATTTATCCATATGACAATTCCTGAATCGCTGAATAAATCTTGTTTAGGATGTTTAAGACTCTTCATAGAGGCTACTCTACAGTTATGTGCAAAATCAAATTTATCTTACTCTAATAAAGGTAATTATTCTCATTAAAGTGTTTCATGAGGGTTTCATGAATATTAACAGAATAAAAGGAAAACTGCAGCAACTGTGGCCGGTACAGTTGTAGAAGTTTGAGTTTCTTTTCCTTCATTGCTCATGCTTAATATTGTTTTCTTCTGTTTATTCCAAACTATCTTGCAGCTGCTAGAAATGTAAAACACTGCTAGAAGTGTGAAGCAAAAAATAATTTTTTTCCCATTAAGTCCTCCTCAACATCTGGTGTTTAGAAACGGCAAAGGTGCAAGTTTTCCTGATTTCAGCTACAAAGTGTGTTGAGTCAATATTGTGTTGAATAACTCAGTGAGAAAGAGGATGACACGTGGGAAATACTGCTGAATCTCTGCTACTTTCTTTCACCCCCATCCACGCCGCAGCCACTAGCAGAGTATTGCTTCAGCAGAATCTTGACGTCCCTGTGTTGGTGGTTTCTGTGGCCTCCAGCTCCAGGAAAGCGAGTGCTGCAGTGTCACTGATGAGGATGGAGCATGAAGGGTGAAAGTGTCCCAACACATCCATGCTGAGCATGGGGCTGAAGGTTGCCTGCTTCGTTGACAGAAAAAGTGAGCAGTGGTTCAGCTCTTCCTCTCCTTCACACTCCTCTTCCTCCTGCTGTATCTGTATGACTGGATCCTGGCCAGCAAATGAGTTCTGCGGGTGTTCTATGGCCGTGGCTGCAATACTGTGAGAGCCTAATCCATATCTCCAGACCCCAGGCCTAATCAAACAGACTGAATGTAGGGAAGGAGTCAATAGCTGCTTAATTACTAACGAGAGCAATGACAATAACAATCACGTTCCTTTCCGGCTGACGTAATTAAGGCAGGCATGAAAGGCATACCAGGGGAGAGTTGCCTCCAAGCAAGGCAGCAATTAGGGCGGGAGCTGAGCAGGCAGCTCATGGCAAAGATACATGAGAAGAGCTGAAAACACTGTCTCAGTCCTTGTCTTTCGTCTAACACCTTGTCCTCTTTCAGGCATCAGTATCATCAGTTGGTGCCACACACTGACAGCGCTGGGCTTCATTATATCTGTCCTGCCCATCGGTGGTGTGAGCACAATGTTGTTCTGCCGGCTTCTCCCGCACATCGCTGGCGGCTGCCATGTTTAATGACCCTCCTCCTCCTGTACCCGGCACTCAATAGGCTCAGTGTGAGACATGGGGAAACACTCAATTTCTGTAATGGCTTGAAATGGAGTAAATATCACTCACCCCCCTGCATTTGTTACTCATTCAAGCCCCGTTATCACTTGCTGCCTAATTTCCTGGTGCACTGACAAAGGCAGAGGGCGTTTCCATGGAGAGGGAACCCTTGCGGTTTTTGTGCTTCTCTCAACTTGGCACTCTGTTCATTTCACAGCAATTATCCTGAGTCATTCCACACATTCTGCCACAGAAACTCAAGGGAAGGACCTTTCAGCTAATTGCTTTCAAATGGAAATAAAAAATAATCACACGGCTACTTTGTCAAAATGACTCCTGTTATGCAGCATTTGGTATGGGAAATTGATGTGGGATTCCTTTTAATGTTCCATTTACAATGCCTCCCACTCTATTTCCAGATGAAAACCTTTCTTTGAATACATTTGGGATGAAGACCTGACACTGCATGAACCACAAACCTTCAATTTCTGGGAAACCAACATGTTTGCATGAACATCATTTTTAAATCTGCTCTCTATTACTGCACAATGTGCACGCTAGCAAACCTTGCAGGTAGGTAAATGGTGAGAGGCATTTGTTTTTTCAAGCTTAAAATACAGAAATCTCTTCTTTGTCTCTTGCTGAACAGTCTTTACCCATAAAAGGCTGCTTTGTTTGAACAGTGATATAAGTTCCAAGAAAAGAAAAGAGAAAAAAACAGCATAGAAAACACAAAGGCAAAATGTTTGAAAAAGATGTTCATAAAATGTAATTTGTCAAGACAACGTTTGTTGATTCTGCACACTGATGTTTGCCGCTATGGTGACCAGAGTATAGTTACCACCAAAAATTTGAGGAAGTCTGAGGCTGGAACTGCAAATGCAAACATACCACAACTAAAATTTACTGACATCTTTGAAGAACGTGTTACAGAAGGAAGAGCTTCACAAATTGAAACCCAGTGGGAAGAAAATTTAACCCAATATGCCATCCATGTAGAGTAGATACCACAGGACCGGCGTAATTTGGGCAATACTGTGTTGCTTTTGCTAAATGAATTCATCCCAAGGTGTAAATACAACGGGCAATAGTGCTGATACCACTAACGCTGTTGTCTGAAGAAATGTTTCATTACCCTTGGTCAAACTTTCCATACTTTCCACGCACTTCCATGACTGTTACATTTAAAAAAAAAAAAAAAAAAAAAAACCTGCACTGCAAGCTCAGTCTAGTTATAACTGAAGTATTCACCAGCAAAAAAAAAAAATATTTTTGTCAGTGGTTACAAACGTGCATTGTATGGAATGGGTATTCTTTCAGTTTAGCACCTTTGAAGGCAGGCAGGCAGAGTGGTGCTGATGGTGTTGACATTTGTGGGAGGTAGGAAGAGGTAGATGCTGTTCATCTCCATGAGAGGAAGGCCACTCTGAGAGGATGAGTGGAGAGAAGCCTTTCAGAAGATCTCTGAGTCAGAACAAGTGGGGAGGAATCAGGATATTATTAGGGAGGGTTGCCTGCTTCCCTGCTATTATGGCTGAAATAAAGTTTGGCTTCTTTAGAGGGAGACTCTGCTGGCCGAGTGTTGTTTCATAAGATATTTATGCATGAGCCTTATAGAGATTTGATGCTGTAATTGCTATAATTCCCGTCAAAACATAGGGCTAACTAATGATATTTATAGTCTGACTGTTATGAAAGGCATGAACGCTATCATGCTGAAACTAGGCAACAGTCTGAGGAGACTGAAGTTTATCCAAACGCAAAACAGCCTGTAACCTCTGACGCTACAAATGGCTGTGTACCAACAAGTCTGACAGTAGATCAAATGCTAATGAGCATCTTATTTTCTCAGCGTAAGAAATGCTTAAGACAGTGAAGATGCTGGACCCATCTATTTGTTGACATTCAGTGCAGAAAATACTATTTTCTCTTTGTCTTTGGGTACATTTTACTAATTTGAAACATTTATAATAACATTTTTTCAGTGATAAAGACACTCAACCGGTGGCTTGCCTTTTCATTCTCTTGAATTTCTTGGCTAACTGAGGCTTTACAGAGAATGTATTATCTCAAGCAAAACAGCCACATTGCACCTAATCTCTATAGTTTAAATGCACTTAAATAAATGATTGAATATATGGCGCAGAAACCGAAATGTCACTGATGAGCTTCTTTTTGAAGCTTTGTGCAAAACATAAAGGCAGAAACGAAAATGTTAATGAATTGTCTGAGGAGCAGAAGATCAGAGAAACCAAACGAATTTCATATCACACCTAAAGACCTGGCATTTAATTAAAGTGGCCTGAAAAATGGCTGCCTGGTTGGCTGACAACGCTTTCTCTTGAAGCAAATTAAAGAAATCAATTACTGCCTTGTGAAAGTGTAATGCCAGCACACTGGAGCCCCACAGCGCCACAATGAGACACCAGGCCAAGAGGAGAGGAGCGAAGAGGAGGGCGCCTCCACTGTGCCACATCTGACTGACTCTGCTACAGGGTTTATCACGTCAACCTGTTACAGGCAACAGAGCCTGAAAGGGCCCACACGCTGGAATGAAGCCCAAATCAGCCTAGCAGCCTCCACAAGCCTAAACCTCCTCCACTTTGCTCCTGGCTCTTACTCATTCTCTCACCTTCTTTCCCTCTCGCTCCTCTCCCTCCCTCTCTCTCTCTCTCTGTCTCTCCACCTCTAGCACACATACACAGTAAATAGATACTGGACACAAACAAGAGCTAGACATTTCAGGATTGCATTTGCTAAGTGTTGCATAACGGGTTTTCAGTTTTGATCACCGCTAATGCAATGGAAGTTCATTTATTCATTTGACTGTTTGTGTCTCTGACCTGCTAGCAGCAGGCATAAATCTGGCAATGGCGGCAAAACAGCTGGCCCGTTCAGCTTCAACTGCTTGCTCTTTTTTATCCCTTTTAATTTTTAAATTTCTAAACTTAACAACAAACAATAATAATATTAGACCAATATTTACAAACAATATACACCCCGTGGATAAGAAAGGAAAAATAATTAAATAACTAAGTAAATAATAGTAATAATAAATAAATAAATAAGACAGGGCAGCAAGTCAACTGAAATAGAAATTCAATAACATAAAAGCCTTAATTGTAGCAGAATTCAAAAAAAGAACCATAACAAAAATACTGGTATTCAAAAAAAATCAACACAGCTTCATATTTACCATAAACGGTTTCCAAACCTTATTGAAGTAATCTAATCTATCATTTTGTATATATCTTATTCATTTCAGGTGATAAATATTAGTTAGTTCATCAGTTCATTGCTTGGATGTGGGGTCATCCTTCTTTTTCCAGTATTTGAGAATGAGTTTTTTTGCAACAGTTAGACTCTGGGATAGGAACTGTTGATGTACTTTCTTCCACTGAAGAGTCCGTTCAGAAATACTCAGAATTATTAGAATTGGATCTGGTTCAATATGTGTTCCAAACATTTCAGAAAAAATTCCAAACATGTCGGACCAATATTTTACCATTTTGGAACAAAGAGCAAAACTATGAAGTAAATTTGCTTCTTCCACACTGCATTTTTCACAAAATGAAGATATGGTAGAAAATTATTTAGTTTAATTTTAGAATAGTGTAGTCTGTGAATGACTTTAAGCTGAATAAGACAGAGCCTAGAGTTAACAGAACAGAGATGTATTTCTTCTAAACTACGAATCCAAAGCTCTTCAGATATCTGACAACCCAATTCACTTTCCCAGCAAGCTTTAATTGATTTTGTACATGGAAGACTAACAACTGCTTGCTTTGACTATTCAAAGTCCATTCCTAAAGTTATTGTTGAGATCTGACTTTTCATCCAGCAGCACTATCAGGCCTAATTTTCCAACTGCACACAAGAAATACCTAATCAAAAAAGACATTTTACTGAGCACATTCTTGCTCCTCAGAGGATGAACCCTGTCCTTTTTGGACACATTTTAGCTGTACTTAGAAAAACAGAATTATCACTACGTTGCATGTTCCATCTGACGCTTTCATATCGAGGGGTGTTATGCTCACTGCAGCCTCTAGGAGGTGCTAGCAGGGATTTAAACTTTTACTCTTGTCATAAAATAATATTTCATTTAAAGGTCTCAGCAACCAGAGCTCCTCCTGCCATTGAATAGGACATTTAGGACACTGGTGGACTGAAATGACAGTAATTACATGATAGTGGACTGAAAGAACTATTATAGGAATATCTACTGTCAAACGCCTGCTGTTCAATTTTAATATAGTACAGTGTGTTACATACGCCATGCCATTCAGGCGGAACTGACTGCCACCCTCTCTAAATGTTAATCTCGTCGTTATCGAATCAACGTCAACACACATAACAGGAGCTGCATTCACCTATAGGCTTTTCACAAGGGTATAGACAGACACTGAAGGTCAGCGTCGGCACTCTGAGCAGAAATCCAGATTGATGAAGTGCTGACATGGACGTTAGATCAGTGATGCTACAAAAAACATTGGACATGCATGAAGGAACAAGAGTTTAAATTAGAAACACAAATAGTGTATGCTAGCCTGGCCCTGGACAGTGCCCTGAGATGTACTGTCGCTGACAGTGTACAGGACATGTTGACTCCATGTGGGTGTGTGCTGTACTGGACCTGCGACAGTACACACCTGCATTCTTACACACACACACACACACACACAGACGCACATAAACTATCCATCCAGCCTTTTTCAGTTATAGCAAGGGTGTTTGACAGGTGTGAAAGTCCTCTCCTCGCAGCACCACAGCCATTATTCTGTTGCAACAGCAGCTCTTGCCTCTTCCCTGTCCACTCCCACCGGTGAAATGTAGTCTAATTTCCTGACAAGACAGCTCCATGAGCGAACCTAACAAAAAAAAAAAAAAAAAAAAAAAAAAAAAAACGAGGCCTAGCCCTCTGTGGATCACAATCCATCACAATATGTCAATTTTGCAGGTTTACTTTCTATTCCTAAAGGAAGAGAAACCCTTTGTTTTACACCTTAAAAGCCTTGTAAACTCATATTCATGTTACGGTGGAACAAGGGGTAAAATTATAAGAGACCAAAGTGAAGCCCTAAATACTGCTTATGCTTCCCAATCTGCCTTTACATTAATTATTGAACTTTTTAATCCCTAAATTTATGTTACTTTTAAGCAGCCTGATCCTTGATCTTGCAAATTAGGAGAATCAGAAGCATGAAAATCAGAGAATGCTTGTGATAGAGTATGAAATGATTATGAGAAGATTAAGCATTTTAAAGCTTTTTTATGGGTCGTTTGTTAGTGAGTGACTTTGGTTTTGTTTACCACCTAAAAATGTTTCTACCAGCAATGCATAGCACAATTTTTCCCAGCACAAAAATAAGCTCTAACTAGTATTTTATCATTTAAATTGAAGCTTTCAATCATTTTAGCAGCCATATCGGCTAAAAGCTAAAATGATTGAGAGTTTGAGCTCTGCGTGTTCATTAGTTTCCGTTCTTGTCAAATAATAAAATACTTGCAAAATTATAAGTATTGCGAGTTATGTTATTCTTCCTGTGAAGCTTTTGCACACAAACATAATTCTCAGGAAAACAGAAATATAACAGCTCTGATTCTATAAACTTTACACTTGTGAAGGTTTTGTCCACTTCTACATTTGAGTTTTGCTCGGCTGGTAAGTTCTAGAATGAGTCGCAGTGTTCGCAGTGTTTGTGTACGGAGAGCAGGGAGTGCTAAAGGTGAAAGTCTCCTTCTTCAATAAAATGTGCGGTTCCCTGTAGAAATTATGTGTAGAATTGAAGGGGTCAGTAAAGTTTGCTTGCCCCTCAAGTTCAGAGTGTGTGTTTGATAAACTTCTCATAGCCGAGATCTGAGGCTTTCACACTTATGTCAACAGTCTGAAACACTCCAGATCTTGCTGACACTGGATGAAGAACAGATAGAGTTAATATGAGAAAGCTAATGAATATGAATGAGGTAAATGAAAGCTGATGAATGTTATCCCTTATCTCCATAAAGATTAGACAATTCCCTTGAACCTCTGCCAAGGACACACAATAAAGAACATACTTTAAGACTTAGCTTGTCTAACAATGTGATGGACGTTGATAAGGTTATATCACAGCGGAGAGATATATTCTGTCTGGACAATAACGGATCTGAGATGAAACACTGAAGACACTGAGTTCATTTTTAATGGTTTGTCCATGGTTGTGTCCATTGCTAAATAAAATCAATGTAGACTACAAATGATCTTTTTGTAATATCCCGGGGCTAATATACACATTAAGAGTTATTAAAATAAATATGTCTATTACAGCATTCCCTTCCCAGGAGACCACTGCTCCCTGACGAAAAGATATATACTCTCATTTTCCTCTTCATTTTCTAGGTGTCAGATCAATCATGCACCATCCCAACTCAAGGTGAAACCCATCAAAGTGCCATTCCCCATTGTCAGTGATTCACAGGAAACTCTGACACACAGACGGGGAGGCAGACAAACAGAAAGACAGCATCAACAAAGAGTTAGCGGGAAACAAATAGCCGTGATGCCCAGAGAGATCAATCTACTTTACTGCCAGTGCTTAACAGCAAAACAGGGGAAAATTCACTGTGATCCAAACTCCCAGCTGTAAAAATGACCCATAAACACTGAGCCACATGCAGAAATGCGCAGAGATAAAGTCTATCCTAACTATGAGATAAGATAAGTTGATGAAACTTTGCTCGGCAGCTGTTAGCTTGTTGGACTTGAGGTAGGGGTGGTTCCTGTTGTGACCTATTAGCTTTTAGTTAGAGAATAAAATCAAAAGCTCTTTGTAAAGTCGGTCCCTGTGTTCACCATGCTGTGGACGGTAAGTCTTTGCCTCGTCTCGGCCTCATTCATCCTGGGAGCACCGCTAACCAAACCCAGGCAAAAGGTGCTGCTGATCTCCTTTGATGGGTTTCGATGGGATTATGACCGTGACGTGGACACGCCAAACCTCGACAAAATGGCCAGAGATGGAGTCAAAGCCCTATATGTCACGCCACCTTACCTTACCATCACCAGTCCTATACACTTCACCCTGCTGACAGGTAAAGCTTTGTGTTTCTACGAATACCAAGAGTGGAGCTCTTGGAAGGGGGATCGCAATATCAAGACAGTGATTATGGAATAGGAATCCAGTCTGAATTTATTTTGTGAGGATTGAAAAAAGCTACGGGAAAAGGGAATTAGTTGTAATTGAATGTCCAAGGGTTCAACCGTTTTTATAGCTGAGTAAGATGATTATGCTTGGATGACTGAGGGAAGGATTCTCTGCTCCTTTCTTATTTTGACTCTCAAATCATCAGTACCAGTTAGAAGAAATTTAACTTCCTAGAAATTAAATTCCCCTAATCTCCAAAGTTGTTAAATTGATTGAATTTTTAATGTGAATGTGTCACCCTATGAATAATGAGTTCATGTAGACTGACAGCGATTCTTTTTTTGTAGGGCGCTACATTGAGAATCACGGGGTAATCCACAACATGTGGTTTAACACAACCACCACTGAGAAGAAGCCTTACTATCAGACTCAGTTTGTGAATGAGTGGTGGGACAATGGCTCCCTGCCTATCTGGATCACGGCGCAGAGACAGGTCTGTGCAGCACCGTTTTCATCTTATCACCATGAGAGACTGTTTCTCTGTTTACGCCACAAGAAGCCACTTCTGTGACAAACCCCTAAAGGTCTGATGAATGATTTAAGGGATATCGCTGCAGTAGTATTACAGATGGGTTTACATCTATAAATGTTAAGTAACTAAACAACTGCATGCAAATGATGACAACAGCTACAACATTGTTCAGAAGTTCAACTGAAAGCTTAAAAAAAAAATAAATAAATTCATAACTTGGAGCATCTACTTCTTTGGACCCACAGCATGAATGGGAAACTCCTATCATACATGTAAGCATGTCAGGTGTGTTTGTCAATGTCGCTATATTCTTTTTTTCTACCCTTCCAGGGCCTGAAAACTGGCTCTCTTCACTTTCCTGGCACAGCTTCCAGTTACCAGGGAGAGGTTGCTATGGTGCGGGAAGTGGAGCCACTGTTGTACAACTACAAGAACGAGACAGCTTGGCGAGAGAACACAGACAAGGTGATGGGCTGGTTCAGGGACCAGGATTTGGATTTTGTCTCCATGTATTTTGGTGAGCCAGACAGCACGGGTCACAGGTACGGCCCTGACTCCCCACAGCGGCGGGAGATGGTCAAGCAAGTTGACCGAACGGTTGGCTACATCCGAAATTCTGCTGAACAACACGGGCTGACTGACAGCCTGAACATCATCATTACAGCGGACCACGGCATGACCACTGTGTACCGCAACGGCCTGGTGGAAGAGATCACCCTGTCAAAGATCCCCGGCTTCTCGTTCAGTGATCTGTCCTTTCATCTGGTGGACTTTGGACCCTCAGGGATGCTGCTGCCAAAACCAGGCAAGCTGGAGAAGGTTTACAATGCCCTGAAGGGGGCCCATCCCCACCTTCATGTCTACAAGAAGGAGGAGATGCCAGAGCGCCTCCACTTTGCTAAAAATGATCGCATCCTTCCCATTGTTTTATGGGCTGACGCTGGATATGTTATTAATGGGGTGGGTGAAATAGTTAAATTTAAAATTTTTAATGATGCCTTTCATGCTATAGACATTTTAGGCAGGATTCATTAAAAAAAAAAAATTTAAGGCTGTGATAATTGAAGCTCACTCATAAATCTTCCTTTACGTTAATCGGCGCATCGTCGTCCTGTTACTGACACGTTGTAAGGTGTGTCACAGGTAAAAGCCAGTGCAGATCAACGTGTTAATGAGCTGCTTCACATTTAAGTGTCACGCTTTATACTGCTTTCTCTGGAGTCAGAGCAAAACTGACATCAGCAAATCAGCATAGAAAACCTAGAATTTAGGTTTAGAGCTCTGCATTTTAAAGGGCCATATACCATCCATTTTGCATGTTTGAGTCTAATATATTCAATTTTCATACACGTAAGGTTACTGACAATCATTTCCCAAAGGATAAAAACATATTTCAGCTTTCCTTATACTTTGCAAAATTGCTTAATCTTTCAAAATCAAATATTCAAGTGATACACCCACCTTAAAAATCGATGTTTCGCTTGCTAATAGTTATGCAGCCTTATGAAGTCACGGCCATTTAAATTTTTCCATTAATGCAGGTCTTCTTTTGGGACTATATTCCCCAGTGGAGACATGCATTCACTCCACGCTTTTTATTNTAATGCAGGTCTTCTTTTGGGACTATATTCCCCAGTGGAGACATGCATTCACTCCACGCTTTTTATTACGCTTAACACTAAAATTACATAACTTCTAAAAAAGAAAAACCCTGAATACACATGTTGTTCATGATGATGATTACCTATCTCAAGAATGTTTCAGGTATCAACAAGTTGATTTTAATAGCATACCAGAATGAATGTTGGTCTGAAAGGTAGGAAAAATTTTTTTACTTACCATTCCAGTAGTATGCTTTTTGGGAAAAGATTAACCTTACATGTATGAAAATTGAACATATTAGGCTCTAACATGCAAAATAAGTGGTATGGTCCTTTAAGAACTATGCATTTTTAAGAGATCAGATAAAACACTGGAACAGGAGAGGTGTGTGGTGTATGTGCGTCAGTTTTGACACAGAGAGAAAGAGAGAGAGAGAGAGAGAGAGAGAGAGAGAGCAGTAGATGATGCTTGAGGAAAAGGTGCAGTGCCAGAAGAATGTGTGCAAGATCTGATTAAAACTTGCCACTTAAACACATTGACTGATGAATTGAGTGGGCTTAAATATCAAATTTATTCATCAATAACACGTGAGGCAAATCCAGTTTAAAATGTCACTCAAATTTCATAGCGCTGAAATTTACCACCAGACTGAAACAGGTCTTAATTTTTGCGTGATGGTGTGTTTTATGATTCGCTTCCCCAACATGTAAACAAGGAAATACTGCAGTAACGCCTCTTTCAAGGCAAACACTAAAAGATGCCGGTAACAGACATTTATCAATGAGGGGACATGTCTAGCGCTGCGCTTCATGAATCCCTCCCATATTGCTGTAACAGATGAAAAGCTTTAGGTGACTGTTTAACTGTTTAATTTACCTACAAAGACAGACCACAGCATAAGACAGCAGCCGTGCCAGAGAATCTATTTTCCATGAGCTGAGGACAACACATATTCTGAAACCGTCAACTCAAGTTTCTCCAGAAGTGCAACTCGCTGAAAAGTTTCAAACCAGACAGCAGCATAGTTCTACCCTGCAAGTCAGTACTGATTTTAGTATTGATTGTCAACAGCTAACAGTTTGAGGTCAGCAACATGCCAAGTTTGTCTAGAGCAGTTTTAAAACCAAGGCAAAATGTGACATAAATAATCAGATTGTTGGCACTCTACTACTTAAAAGGGGGAGTGCTTGTAAAAGACATATTTTAATGCTGTGATAATGATGGTAACCTATTAAAAACCAACAATTCATGCGATGCTGACCCAATTAACATGTTGTAAAAAGATAATGATTCAATAATATTATAAAACAATATGCTGATACAGAGAGCCAAACAGACCATGTGTCCATGTCCGGCAATAAACCCTGACCTTTTGCCTTACAGAAATACTTACTGTCTTATACTACAGAAACACTGGGAAAAAAAAAAATGCTGAAAAAAATACCAATTTTATTTTTCTTGAAGGCAATGTGAAACTGGAATCTTTCCATCCAGACACAAGGAGTTAAATTCTAATCTTAGTACATTACAATTTTAATCAAGTGCATTTGCACGTCTCCGGGATAATCCAGGCCGAGCTGATGACATGCAGAGCTCTCAAATGATTCATGAAGCTATTCACGCCTCAAAATTCTAAATTAGCATTTTCATTTGGCTCCACTCACTCAATCACTCCACTGTGCAGCAACTTTGCAACTGAATGTATGTGCTCAATATTGAGAACTATTAAATCATAACTTGATTTAGATAGTAAATCACTGAAATCACAAATGTCTTCAAATTCAGAATATCAAGAATATAACAACTCCTGTGCATCCGCTGATGAAAGTGGCTGTTCTGAAAACCATGTACGTTAAGACCAGCCAGCACGGCTGTATTATCTGACTCTCTTTTCTCCCTTAAAGGACCATACCGGTAGTTTTGCATGTTTGAGCCCAATAAATACAGTCCGCATACATGTTACACTACTACCAACCATTTTCCAAAACATAAAACTGCATTGTAGTTTTTACCAAATCTTTTAATCTTTCAAAATTAAATGTTCAGGTGATATACCCACCTTAAAAATTCAGCATTTCGCCTGCTACTATGTATGTCCGAATATAAAAGGTACAGTCGTTTTAATTTCTGGATAAAAGCAGTTTTCTCGTGGGACTATAATCCCAAGCGGAGACAAACATTTTGCTCCATGCAGCTCTGTGTTGGATTGGTTAAATAAAGTTACTTTGATTAAAAAAAAAAAAATGTAATAGACATTGTATTCGCTGTGATGCATGTCTCAAGTCTCTACAATTCGATTTTCATAGCATAGCGGAATCAACTGAACACAATGGCAGTCTGGAAAGTAGGAAAATCAATTCTAAAATTTCCTGCTCCATTAGTATGTTTTGGAAAATGACAGTAATGGAACGTATATGCAGGTTGTACTTATTGGGTTCAAACATGCAAAATTCACCGGTGTGATCTTTTAATGGCCACTTACGTTAAAACTCTGCTCAGTTTGATAGAAAGAGAAAAATGAGAGTGTTATTTAATGTGGTAACTGAGTGTTTAAATTATTAAATATATATTTAATAATATAAATAGATACTAATATCTATATTGCAAGACTATGACATAACATCTGCTATTAAAAAAATCATCAATAGGATTCATCTTTTACATGAAAATGGTTTACAGATAGAAGTTTAGTTTACAGATCTTTACTTGGTTAATAATAGACACTTATAACAAACCATTCCACACTATGCAAAGAGAAAAAGGAGTCATTTGAGATTATGGACAGCACTCTTTCACTTGGCCTATACCTCCCTCTGCTGTCTACATCACAGTAAACCAGGCTGAGAAAACTGCATTCAGCTGATATTATTAATATTATATCTGTTATTAAAATCACTGTCTTAACAGAATTTCAAATCCTTCTTTCTGCAGTATCTGCCAGTTCAGTTCAACAAAGGAGAGCATGGCTTTGACAACCAAGAGATGGACATGAAGCCCTTCTTCAGAGCAGTGGGTCCAGCATTTCAGAGGAACCTCGAGGTGGGCCCCTTTGAGACAGTAAACATCTACCCCTTGATGTGTCACATCCTGGACATCAAGCCGGAGGTCAACGACGGCCACCTGAATGCCACCAAACACATGTTGGCTTCTACGACTGCTACCCAGGGTGAGTTTTGATCAGGATAATGACTCTCTCCCCATGGCCCGGAAAGTGTGTCGCTCCAACACCTGCTCCTTTATTACTAGGCCATTCATCCATCATTTCCAACTCCACATATGTCCAAACATGCCACGTGAAATCAGACACGGTGCTATTGTAGGTTAAAGCTAGATACCAGATGTGACAAGCCTTGTTTGGAAAGCATGCAAAGAGGGAGACTTGGAATGTCATGTTGGGTTTGTGGTATTAGGGACAAAGTGAATTTAAAGGACCACACTGGTGGTTTTGCATGTTTGAGCCCAACAGATACAACCCATATACACGTTATGCTAGTAACAACAATTTAAAAAAATATATACCACAGTAGATGTAAATATTTGATTTTCCTTCCTTACAGACTGCCATTTGTGTCACTTTATTCCAGTATGCTATTAAAATAGACTTGTCAAGACTTGAAACATGCTTGAGATAACTAATCCATCATAGAAAGCATAATGTTGATTACATTTTTTTTGTCAAAATAACTTTATGTAACCTGAACATTTGAGTTAAAAAACAATTAGGCATTAGGCAAAATAACAGGAAAACTAATACAATTTTATGTTTTGTAAAATGTTGTCTGAAATGTAACATAAGCGGGTAGTATTTATTGGGCGTGAACATGCAAATTCACCAGTACTGTCCTTTAATAAACATAGCAGACTGCTGACAAATTAAGCTACAGTTGGCTTTGAACATTATACTATCATTACTATTACTAGTTTATTATTACTATCATTATAAAGCTATTATATAGCTCAACTGATACTGGATTACTTTTATTATTATTTTTTTTTTAAACATAACTGCATAACATTAAAAAAAAAATTTTTGGACATGACCCATAAAATTTAGTAAAGAGATGTAACAAATTAACAAATTCAGCACCGGGAGCCATTTATACTGTAAAAACCGTTTTCTCTGTTTTCTCAGGTGATGATCTAAATGTCCTGCAGAATGTCCTCACTGGCCTGGCTGCAGTGGCTGGATTTCTTGTCGTGGTCTTTATAGCCGCAATTTCCCACAACATTTACAACACCAAGAAGAATAAAAGGTAATATATGACTTCATCACCCATAAAAACTGACAACATTCAGCTACACAGCCCTCACACTCTGAGTCTTTGTATTTTTTTTAGAAATTGTTGGAATTTCTATATTCCCTTTTTTCTGTTTTTAGATCGCAAAGTTCAACACACTCTACAGAAAATGAAATGGTGAAACAAACTTCTCTTTGATCATCTCACAAAAAAGTCAATCTGAGATGCAGAACAGTGGCCTGGAAACACACCTCTCTTAGCAGCAAATGGGCATAATTAGGGGAACAGAATAAAATTAATAAAACTTTGTAAATAATGTGATGGGATATAAACCAAATTATTTTTTTTTACATTCAGAGAGAAAGTTTCTTAAGGTTGGCTCTTTATTTTATTTAAGTATTTGGTGAAATTTGCCGATGTTGAGTGAGTGAGTGAGTGAGTTCTCTCTTACCAAATGTTAAATGTTTGACTGAATAAATCGAATTTCAAATACAACAAATCATGTTAACTTCCTTCATTTAAAGCTTGTCTAAAAAATGAGTAGTGTTGTTAGTTTTACTGAATAAAAGGATCTGGTAAATGTCACAAGTTGTTATTAATTATTAATTATTATTCCTCATGGAATTCTTATTAGTCTCAAATCACACTGAATATGTTTTGACAAATATACTTTGTTTTTTTACAGATATTTTGACAATACAAGTGTGGCTACAGTATATATATAGAGACATGTATGTGTATAATAACATTACGAAATAAAAACAACAAAGTACCATAAAAAAAACATAAATTTTGACAAATTTTCTGTTTTTAAGCCTGCACTCTAAATACCATAAAATCTTTAGAAAACACTAAATTTGTAAAATTTACAAATTATTTTGTAAAGTAATAGAAATGACAGCAGTCTATAAAATAATTAAATTATAAAATTAGATCATTCTGGAATAAAATTGTAAAAGTGTTATTATTGTTGTTTAGTGTAAGACTACTATTAATTCCGTTTCATTTTCATTAAGTGGAACGGGTTTCGGGCTGTGGACGGTGGCTGTCAAGGGACAGTTTTATTCAACCAGCATTTCAGTTGCCCGCCTCTCTTTTTGTCGTATCATCAAGTTACAGTGCACGAGCACTGGATTTCCGGCGACAGCTTCCAAAATAAAACATTGCATGGCTGCGTTTTTCCTCAGACTTAACTGATATGAAGAAAAAATTTACAACTTGTTTTGTAAAAATACAAAATTATTTTTTTCCAAAAGCAAACTTCATTTCTACCTAGCAATTTTGCATTTCACTGTTATTAGGAGGATATAACTGTCTTACAAAGAAGAATTTTACATGTTAAAATTAACATTGTCCATTACTTACAAACCAATTTTTTAGCTATAACAAAACAGCCTCAAGTCTCACATTATTGGAATCATTGTTGATTTAAAAAAAAAAAAAAAAAAGATTGAAGACAACATATCATCAAAACTTAACACCATTTATTAGAATAGTGAATTGTAAAAAGTGAATTGTTTTATTAATAACACTAAGTTCTTAATCATTGTTATAATTAATTTATGCCTACATCGCATTTTGAGATATTTACGCGCAAGTAAAGTTTGACTACTCTCTAAAATCTTCTACAAAAATATTTTCTTTGGATCAAACCCATTCAAAGCCCCATCTGCTCCTTTTTACAGTGATTTCAACTTCTTACAATTTTTAGGATTTTTTTTTTTTTACTTTTGAATAAGTCTTTTTTTTCCACAAGACAGCTATTTAATAACTTAACTTATAAATCCACAGCTACTTAACTTACTTATTCTCATTTGGTTAAAAAAAAAAAAAATACATTTGCTTTCAAATTTAACAGAAGGGATTTTAAGTACTTCAGTTTGTTTCATAAATGTTTATCTCTTTTTATATTCTTTCCTTACTTCACCCAGATTTTTTGTTATTATTGTTGCTGTTGTTATTGTTGTTGTTATTATTTTATTACTATTATTACTACTTTGAAGGCGGATGGGTACACATCCGGTTTGCTCCTAGCTTACAGTGGCTAACATGGCGTAGCTTTCGTCTTTGATAAAGGATTCTTTACTCGGGCTGAAAGCAGACATGGAGGAGCTCAGCGCCGTTGGAGAGCAGGTTTTTGATGCGGAATGCATTTTAAACAAACGTCTAAGAAAGGTCGGAGTTGTGCAACGTTGTAATTTGCATTAAACACATTTCTGCTGGGTGTTTTCGAACGTTTCTCCTGTGTTGGTTTGGTTTCAGGGAAAGTTGGAGTTTTTGGTGAAGTGGAGGGGATGGTCAGCCAAGTAAGTACAGCCTCAAACAATGAAAACAACAACAGCGTGTCGCTTGTTGCTTTTAATACAACTCTCGTACCCTGAATTTGTCTCAAAAGCAACATCAACAACGACACAATATTATCACGTGTTGCTTTTTTAGCAAAAACACAAATAAAAAATATTTATTCAAAATTCAGCTTAGAAATTCTGTTCTTTTGTTCATAACAGCGCAAATTTTGGAAGTTAACGTTAGCCGCAAGCCAAACGAATCCGTGTCTGTTTAGGCTACATTGCACAAATCCCTCTGGCTTTCCGTAACTACACCTAGTAAATAACGATGTTGGAATAATTTAATTTTACGTTACTATTATGAGACTTAAATTTAGGGGAAACGAACAAACGCGATTATTCAGTGAAATTTGTGGCACCTACTTGATCTTTGATTAATAGCTATCATATATCATGTTATTCAATAACTTTAAAGTCTTTTTGTACAGTTATAGCGTGATTCTGCATTTAGGCCGCTCTTTGTAAGGCTCCTCTCAGCTTTCAAAGATTTCTTGTCACTTGCCCTTTTCTGTTCATTCTACATTGTTGCTATAATCCACCATCAATGCACACAGTTGCCTGCCTGCCCCAGCACTATGGCTTCTGTTAGGACCACATCCTTTGTGTGTGTGTGTGTGTGTGTGTGTGTGTAGGGAAAGGGTGGGGGTTCATTATTTCCCTGCCTGATCAGAATAGGCTATTCAACAACAAGTGGTGAGGAGAAAGGTCGTTGCTCAAACAGTTCAAATCAGTTGTCAAAAAAATAAATAAACTGGCCTGTTTTAATTTTTTTCTGAGAGTGAAAGAAAAGTTTGGGTTTTTAATTTTTTTTACTCGTGTGTGTAAACTCAAAGACAAGCACAATCAGTTTAGTAAACATGCAATAACTAAATAAGAAAGCAAGAAAAATACAGAGATTTTCAAATGTAAAATTAAGGAAGGAATACTTGCAGAATCTAGTTCATGAGTAGAGTCACGCAAACAAAATGGAATACATCAATAATTCAGCAAGAGAACAGCCTAATGCGCTGCACAGGTGCAAAAAATGGCTGCAAAACAAAATCATGGTTTGTTATAACAAAGACAATTTATGCTACCACCAGAATAGACCCATTTACTTCCCATAAATATATCAGAGCACTTTCATGACCTTAAAATTCTTCCTTCCTGCTTTGTAAATGGTTAATTTTTTTAACAGGGCTACAGCACACAAACACAAATAAAATAAAATAAAAATTTCTGCTTGTAGATGTAAAACTGTAGAGATCTTGGAGACGCTTTCTTATGCTTGTTTGTCCATTTAAAGTGCATTAGGCTTACTTGCTGTATCCTCTAATTTGCCATAAGAGATTTGATGCTTAAGCCATGTTTTGAAAAGCCGTCTGCTAACTCTGATGATTCTTCTCAAACAGGTCTTTAAGAATTTTATGCAAGTAACATACATCACCTATAGGCTACTATGACCAGTGGGACAAAGGGTCCTCTGTTTCCAAAAACTAAATGAATGAACTGTGTTGAGAGGTCATTTTCCAAATTTAAGTTTGGTGTTTAGGCTGCAGGGTTACTAAAATCTTGCTGGGCAGCTTGTTTCGTTATTATGATGAATACGGTGATGTTTAACTCTCCTCCTGTCATTTGATTTCAGACACAACAGCTGGGAGCCTCAAGAAAACATCCTTGACCCAAGACTGCTGGCTGCTTTCAACAAGAAGTGAGACATTAACGCCACAAAGAGTGACCTAACATTTAACTTTAAACCTGTAATAACTCTCAAATGCACATTATTTGATGTAACTTCAGCTTGCTAAATAATGTCAAGTATATGCATATGACTTATGCATTATTGTGCTACAGAGGGCAAAGGTTTAGTAGGCAGCATTAGTTGCTTGGACTCTTGTTTTCTGACAATGGCCAGGGTTACTGTATGCCCACAAATTTTGTAAATAAGAAATCTGTGAAATATAGAAAATATACTCAGACCGAATACTCTTTTAATGTAGCTGTAAATTACTGATATCTCACATATTATTGAGACCTTTTCAAAATTACCCAACATCTTTATTCAGCTTCACATTGGTTTAATGTGTTTTGATAGAGAGCAAGAAAAGGAGCTTCTGATGCGTAAAAGAGGGAAAAGGCCGAGAGGACGACCACGGAAAATAGTAGTAAGTGCCATTCAAATAGGAATATCATTTACTGAGATTTCTTTGTGCGAATATTTACAATTTGTCTTGCGTTAATTTAGGACAACATGCCTGAAGAAACAAAGTCCAGCAGCTCCTCCTCTGGCTCATCATCTTCTTCTTCTTCTGATTCATCATCTTCATGTTCCTCCTCCTCGTCCTCATCTGACGATGACGATGACAGCCATGTTAAACAGGCAAACCCCAGTCTCAGAGCACGAGACCTTCACCCTGTCCCTCAGAAGAAGGCGCAAATTGTTGTGGCCAAGCAAGAGCCCCCAAAGAAACGAGGCAGAAAACCTCTGCCCCCTGAAGTGAAGGAATTTCAACAGAACAAGGGCCCTCGTAAGGTTCTGAAGACAGCCAAAGATGCAGATCTTCCGGGAGCAATCAAGAAACCCGTTCACCCAGCCAGCTTTACCTTCATGGGTTTCCATCGGGGCTCAGCCAGAGATGCAGTGGGCGGTCAGAACAGGGGCTCTTTTGCCCAAGGTGGGGCTGTTAAAAACTGCATGAGCTCTGTGGGATCTGGCAGGTCTGTTCAGCCTGCCCCTCTCTCCCTGAATAAATCCAGCCAAAGCAGGAACGCCACTGAGGCTAAACTCTCTGTTTCCAATATGAGCAGTGGAACAGGTCTGGATTTGAAAGCAGCTGTGAGTAAATCAAAAGGGGTAGCAGCACTGAATCTGAATACATCCAAACATCCCATTCAGGGAACCACTCAGCATACACTAAGCTCTCCCAATGGACAAAAGAAACCCCAGACCCCTGTGTCAACACTGCAGCAGATACCCAATACTAAAGCAATACCTTCCTTACCCTCTCAGAATGCCTCAACCAATCAAGGTCCTGGTCTTCAGCCTCTCAACCTTCAGAGTGTGAACAAACTAGTACAGAGCAATGATGCTCCAGGAAATGGCACTATTCCAGCATCCGGCCTGAGAAATGCAACAAATCCGGCGCGGAAGCCGACTGTTGCGCAAAGTCGAGAGTACAAACCCGCTCAGAACCTGGCAGCCCCCGGAGGACTGCAGCCCAGGAAGAGCCAGTCTGGATCAGAAAAGGTCAAAGAGGCAGCTGAAATGCAGAGCACCAGGAGCCAAAGCAGGCTCGAGAAGAGTACCGTGCATAAATCCTCCACAGAGGTCCAGGGCAAGCGAGAGAGATCCGCCTCGAAAGATGGCAAGCAAACCAAAATGAATGATATGAGCACAGGCGAAGATGAGAGCAGCTCAGACTCGGACCCGGATTCCTCCTACAACGGCAACGGTCAGGGCCGTTCCGTGTCGGTCCAAAACAGCCAGGACTGGAAGCCCACGCGCAGTCTGATTGAACACGTGTTTGTCACTGATGTCACTGCTAATCTAGTTACTGTTACAGTGAAAGAGTCACCAACCAGCGTGGGCTTCTTCAGCATCCGCAACTATTGACAGGACACACACACAGACACGATGAAGACAAAATGGGTTTGGGAAATGAAGAGGAGTGGTTTCATTATTGAAGGGACCAGATAAGCCATTGGGCTGACGATTCCCTGAGAGATATTTGTGGAGAAGGAGGTGAATGTGCTCTTTCTCTGTAAAAGTCAATTTTTCGACAACATGATAAAAAATTCCAGATTGTGAGTTATTGTGATTATTTATTTGCCGATGTTTAAAAGTAGTAAAGAAATGGCCAAAGTGACGTATAGAGGAAGACATCTTTGAGCCTGTAATGGGGGTCAGTAGGTAGTGGGTTTAAGGATACAGGGGGAAATATCTAGGTTTTATTTGAAGTGAATGCATTGTGTTGGCTTAAAAATAAATGCTCCTTAAATGTTTTAAGTCAGTAGATGGCAGTACTTCATCATATTCATATTTTAATTAGGATAAATACCTGTTTATCAACCAGAGAATTAATCTGTATCCACTGACCCACTTTTATAACTGCTGGGTGTAGTTTGGTGAATCTGTGTGACATTTTAACATTCATACGGTGTATTAAATCCACCTCTTCTGTGTTGCTCTCTGTTGATGGGACTATTTGCTATTTACTAACTTTCAACATATCTCACAGGAAAAATGTTTGAAGAATGCCTTAATGAAGAAGTTATTTAAGAGTAGGAATGAGCGGGATTGGTAAAAAAATTTTATGGGTAGCAGATATTTAGTTCATAACGTGTCAGTGTTGTGAATCTATATCAATGAATAGCTAATGTAAAGCAGCTGGTAATTTCTAAATTCTTTGTAGTATTAAGTCAATAGTCATGTTTAATTTTTAATGTTTGAATTTGCTACCTCTTTTGTATCCACCTTTCGCTACATATCTATATTCTTTTCTTTTATAGAATGGGTTAGAAAGAAAAACCTTCCTCCATATTATGCCATCATTGTGTTTATATAAGTCGTTTTATATAGCTCTGCCTGTACTGGATTATTTTGCTATATAAACTTTTGTTTGTACAAACAAACAGCTCAAGCCGCAGATAGTAGCTTTATTTCTGTGTAATGCTAAGCAGCATCAACACAGGCTCAGAGTTTCCCGTGCTTTTGACCTGTCCTCACTACTTGCAGTTTATCATTGCCGCTTTCCAAAAAGGCCAAAGCATGGAGGAGGCAGATACTGCGTCTCTGTTCCTCCCCAGTGCTGAGATAAGGTTCTGTTTGAGGTTTGCTCTTCTGCCATATTATCAGTTCTGTCCTTCCAACCACGACTTTCTACAAGATGCTCATCAAAAACTTTATTCCTCTCAAAATTGTAGTTATATTGGCAGGAAGATCATGGGCAGTGCACCTGACATGGTTCCTCTCTCGTTCTGCCTTTGTGATCACTAAAGGCAACGGCTTCGATTTTTTTTTTTTTTTTTTTNTTTTTTTTTTTTTTTTTTTTAAACTGCGTGAAGAGTTGGGTGCAGATGAATTTGGATAATGATTTGCTCTGCTTTGTTTGCTGCTGACCTCCCAGACAACAGATTTCATTCTGCCTGTAGCAACCGGTGTTCAAAATGTGTAGAACCGAAATGCAGATTTCACTTGCAGCTGCAAACATCTCATTTCACTTGCCTGCATGGGTTTGGGAGCTGCAGCAGGAAAAAAAAAAAAACAGTCTTTATCTGATGTAACGGAAAAGAAACCACAACAATGTGCGCTACTTTCTACTCCCTCGAGAGGAGTTCGGCAACAAAGCACTTCAACTGAACTCTTCTGTCTAATCCTGCTCTGTAGACTGTGCCTTTCTTTCTCTCAAAGACTAAACACAAAGGCAGTACCCCAAAGACGGCTACAATTTCAGGTTGTTCAGTAAAGCAGTACCCCTCGAGCATAGCGTGGAGACTGTAACAGTTTGATTTTCTTCTCTATATTGTTTTGAAAGGTTAAAAAAAACCTTGCGTGAAGACAGAAAACATGTATAGTACAGATTAATATTTGATGAGCTACTGACAAAATAAGACTGATTGAGTTCAGATCATCAATGTAGTTCACATTCAGGACCAGTTGAAGAAAAAACACAGGGTTCATTATTCTGTTACATAATGTATTAGTGTGTTTCTAGCTCAATCAAAAGCTGTGGGGTAGTGTTGAGTTTTTGTTTTTTTATATATATATATATATAACTGATGAAAAACTGGTGAAGGCATAACTATGTTTTTGCCAGTTGTGAACTTTTTGATATACTAACCATCTCTGGAATTTTTGTTCTTTTTGCAATCTATTTATTTCAAATTAAGAGCCCTTCAGGGTTAGGACGGTGTCACTAATACTTGTAATGTGCCACTTGTCATGAAATTAACTGTAATAAATGGTACTACCCTAAGCCTTGGGACAGTTTTTTCATCTTTACGTTATGTTTGTTAGCGTTAAACTGAGATGAGTGGTCCAGATGATGACTTAACTTTTCAATAGATGACGTGTTCGTATTGCTGGCTTATGCTGCAGCTTGATGTGGTTGTTCGTACCTCTGGCATGAATATTCTTCAACTGTTAAGCAACATTTTCTTTCAATCACAAATGTCATTAAGGAAGACTATGATATGAGCATCCCTGTCAACAAGGCCATCAATCCCTCTTCAGTTCCATCTCAATAACACATGTCCTCTAACTGCCACTAGATGGCAGTGTGTTACTTGAAGTTAAAGATGTCCAACAGTGCCTTCCCTTCATTTTAATTCCCTGTAATTGCAAGACCTGCTGGTTTACACACTTAAGATTGACTTCCCGAAAGTCAATATTGTATTTTATGATTTGCAAACAGAATAATTTTCTGACTTTCTCACATGAAAACCTCCAGTTATGTGTGATGGATGCAAACATACACTGATTATTTTCAGACTTGTTCAACAAGAATCTCCTTTATAATAGAAAAGGTTCAAGTATAAACACTGACAATTGCTAAAATATTCTGAGATACTGTATGCTCCTGGTTTCTGATTTTATGTGCTTGCCAACAGAAATGTAAACATCTTTTTCCACTTTTGCAAACATCATCCTCATCTGATGGTCATGGCGCAGTGGAGACCCTGTACATGCAGCAGACATGCTACAATTTCAGTATAAGGATAGTGATTAAATTTCAGCTGTTTATTCGATTTCGGTTCAGGTTTGCCTTGCACTGCTAGCGTATTTCTCTAACCCCCAAACTTGTGGAGACCATAAGTATTTCCACCCAGACAAAAGAACAACTCTGGACAGGAGGCAACCACAGAATAATTTAGCTTTTGATTTGGCACTTAGTTACTTCAACCCAACAGTCCTCCATTACCAACAACAGGACAGCAGCCTGTCTCACACTTAAAAGGTTTCCTTTTGCTTTGAATCACCAGCACTGGTCTTTCTGCTGGATTAATCTTTGGTGGCTCGTGTCATATTTGACCTGTGGGTAGCATGTGTGACCTGCAACCCTAACTGTGAAGAAAAATGCTGTGAAGAGGAAGAGATCACACTTCTGTTTGGGAGAGTGGCTTTCCACAACAAAATCTTTCAAGGGTTACGGTGGCTTTAAATATAATTGGCAGACAGCAAAAAAGTGGCACAGGTTCGACTGTCAGCGATTGCCCATGCCTGCAATTTTGCTACACCGAGCTATGTACAGGCTAATCCTAATCCAAATTTTAGTTTTAAAAATGTGGAAAACTCAAAAAGTGTAAAAGAACAAAGTTGATTTTGAAGCAGTGCTATTATTCTTTTGAGGAAACGATATGTATAAGGTCCTCTGCAGCACCTTTCAGCACGCAGACACCTCTCTCACTCACCACCCCTGTATTTACACGCTCTTAAAAACACTGTCACAGAGAATGACTAACTGACAGAAGTTATCATTACACAAAGCGCTTGATTCCATAATTTATAGAGATCCCCGTCCCAGTCATGTGGAATTCTCCCAAAATAAATTCAAGTAAACACTTACACGACAAAGAGGCACTCACAGTGGCCTGGTATGCATAAACAGTACGAACAGTGTGACAGTGTAATCCCAGCCCCACACCCCCACCCCCAACACACACTCACACAC
>VXCM01002172.1:0-40206 GCA_014773175.1 Lucifuga dentata | reverse complement strand
CCCCCCACCCCACACCTGACTCCTGGCAAAATAAGCCAGACTCCAATCCATCTTACATCGCAATAACACACACACCAAATCACATTGTTTTGAAAACCGTTCAGCAAGTTCATCTCCGGGGACACTTTTTTTTTTTTTTTTTTTTNTTTTTTTTTTTTTTTTTTTTGACATCTTATTGTTTTAGCAACACATGATGCAGTAAATCCGTCACCTCTTTGCTCGAGTCTGGCCTTTGTTAAAAAGCCAGAAATAAACCTTGACTTAATGCAGTGTTAGAAGTAAGCTGTCAATACACAGGAAGCAACATAAGTCTCTTATGCCATAATCAGGGATGTGGCTTTTACCTTCCTTTTCATTTGCAGAAACGATTCCACTCATCTTCATCAGCATGCAGTAATTTTGCTGATGTAAGTTCACAGCACACATCATAATAAGTTTCAAGCTGATCTAAGAAATAGAATAATGTCTTCTATGAGGAAAAGCACATATTAACGTTTTTTTTTTTCTGGAAATATAATAATAAAATATAATTAATAATTGAGATTTTTTTCTCTATTGTCTTGTGATGGTCACCATCTAGAGACAATAATTATATTATTAATACTTCTCCTGGCTAGAATTTTTAAAATCAATGACTGATTAATATTTTACTGTGAATATTTGTATTATTTTTTTGTTTCGACTCCTCGATAATTTGAGGATTGCAACCAAATGAGGCCGGTTGAGCCTAAAACGCCTGGGACGGTTGCTATTCGATTTCAAAGGGACTGTTTAGAAACTTGAGCCGACCCTCCAGCGAGCATACCTTCTACGCCCACGTCTCCCTCGCCCTCTTTCTAAATCACTGCACTGAAGCAGTGTAAACAAACTTCAGTTTGCTCTCTGATATTGAGAGGTTAAGACAAGCAGCAATCCTCCACTATGACAACACGGCCTCAGACAGACGATGTCATCTGTCTTACCTCACTCTCCATCCATCACTACGCCGGAGTCGACATGTCTGACAGTCCCACTCTCGCTTTTCTAGCTGGCACAGGCCTCCACATCTGTCACATTTTCCTCCGAGCTTAGTTTTATTACACCAGATGAACCCCACCTCCTTCCTTGGCATTCACGGACACCTGAGGGGCAAGCAGGCAGGGAGAAAACATATTGATTAGTCATGGTATCTGATGTCATCTCGGCTTCAGAAACACCTTTTCAATTGCCGTTCAGCTACCTGGACAACGTCAGACAGAAGAATTCATTGGTGGCTTCAGTTTGGATACAGAGTCAAAATCATTAACAACAAACCTGAAACTCTGATGTGGAAGAATAAAAAGTAAATCAAATCCCAAATCTTAAGAATGAAATCTCTTAACAGTCCTCAGGTTACCCTTAATATCCATTTCAATAAACTCAATTAATCGATTTACTGAGAGATTTTCATTCTTGAACTGCCCACATCAAGAAAAGAATAGCAATAGTAGGTCATGCAGAAAATGTTTTAGGCACTTGGCACGTATATATATAAAATACATATAGTTTATATAGCACTTTTCAAACGAGACTGCAATACAAGGTACCTGTAGAAATTAAAAGTGGTCAATAAAACACAAAATATTAACTATAAAATCGAATAAAATACATGAAATAACCATTAGAAATGTGGACAGTTTAAAAGAATAAAATAAGTACAACTAGGCAAAAATTAGTCTAAAAAGAAGGTAAAAGCTTTTGCTTGATAATATCATTATTGTCTGTTACTCAGCCTCTCCTCTGGGAGGCTGGTCCTAAGGTTTCGGTTATACTGTAGCTACTAAAAGCAGCCTCTCCATGAATGTTCGTCCTGGCCTTATAGCTAGTGCTGAACTCCCAGAATAAAGGAAATAATGGATGAAATGGTTAGAAATTCAAGCAGAAAGCGATGAGCAAACACAGAGCCTGAGTATGCAGCCATTGTGGGCTCAAAGTTAAAAGTAAAAGCAAAAATAGAAGTCAAAGTAAATATAGAAATCCTATGACTTAAAATTTGAAACTGAGACACATCTTTCGGCTGTCAGGGAAGGTATTAGGGCCAGCAGGACACCACAATTACCCAACAACTGAAATCGATATCACTGATGCAGCTCTGTGTCTGTGTGTGTGTGTGGGGGGGNGGGCGGCAGACGGACTGGACAGAGAGCTGCAGCAAAAGAGAACATCCTATTCCAGATGTCAAGATCAGGTATGTAACTGTTCAAACTATGTATGTGCTGAAAAGAATGTTGGCAAATTATTTACACCATATTCCATCTAATATCACACTAACCACTTAAGTATTTTTCTATCACACCATTTTTTTTTATTCTTTAACTAATATGCTGTATTTTTTTTTAAAGATGAAAATCCTAACCTAATCCTAGTCTGTTTCATATTTTGTATATTACCATTTTAAGTTGGGTGCAATGTGACATTGCACCGCCTAGAACACTAAATAGTTTTCAGGCAGGTCAGACAGGAAAGCATTAGAGATGAAAGCGTGTAAAATAAAACTTAGTCTTTGTGGACTTTTTAATGTTTAAAGTTTACAATCTACAATCTAATTTAATTCCTGCAGCCAGTAATAAGCAACAGTTTTGGAGTGGTTGAGCTGTAAAAGGTTGTTAACGGTGCTGATAAATGAAATACGGTTAGTTTGGGAATGGCGCACACACAGTTGTATATCATCAGCATAGAGTGAAATACTGTCTCTCCTGATGGTATTGCCATGAAGAAGTATTTAAAGACCAATAAGCAAAGAGCCCATAACTGAGCCTGGAGGTAAACCTTTGGGTGTGTCATACTTCTTTGATGTGTTTTCATGCCAACCATAAAAAACTTGTTTTGTTTATGCCATATAGTTTTGCATATTTTTTCCCCAAAAAATGATCTTGGGAGGGTGTGTTATATGTTAGTCAAACAATGAGAGTTGAGAACTTGGAGGAAAGAAAAATGTCCTGCTTTTTTTTTTTCTTTTTTTTTTTTAAATCTTTTTTTTAAATTTTTTTTAACATGTTTAAACAGATAATAATATACAACCTTTATATAATAAAATAAGCTTCATTTTGCTTAACTGGCAGAGGGAAAAGGAGAACATAAATTATATATAATGATTAAGGAGGAAGACAGACTGAAATGTTATTGCACTTTACAAGCACATGGAAACCCTGTACATCACAACAAGGAGTTTCTTAACACCCGCAGGGCAGCATGAGGAGGTATTTCCTTCTGCTGTGAAACTGAGGAAACAAAGTCAAACTGTATCTAACTAAAGCACAGACAGAAGGTGCCAGTGGGAACTTTGCCCTTCTGATCTTTCCTTAATCTGCTCTGGGGAAGACACGGCTTCTCTCCTTACCACCTTCAAAGGCGCCTCTCCTTAACTTTCAACCTCACATCCTAATCAGATTGAGTAGAAAAAATATTGACTATTACACAATGGTGTAAATATTTGAAGGATTTTCTGTGATAATGGGAATTAACACATAATGTAAAATGCATTGCAACTGGTTGATTCTGTGTTAAAGAGTTTCATCAATTTCAACAAGTCAGTGTCAAGTTTTTGAGTTGGTATATCTGCAGAAGAAAAGCCAAAAATGGGTATTTCAGCAGAAAGTTCTAAGCTTTGACATACACAAAATTTATTTTTCCCAAACCCAGGAAGTTTTGACCCACATACATAAACCCCACAAAGCCAGGGGCACCAGGAGAGACCCGCAGTGATAAATCAGTGACGGGCCGGGAACAAGGCCCGGTGCCGGCGGACCTGTGTGCAACAGGACAACTCTATCGGTGAATTTCACAGGTCATTACTCTGGCTCCAGCCATCGCAGCCTCCAGTGGCTCTGGAGACGGCCAGCTTTTTCTCAGAGACAACATCTTACTGGGCTTTGTGCAAGCTAAACAAGCGTGTCTGTCTCACAGCAGCAGATTAATGTCTAGATAGAGGGTTTGCTCCTTAGGGAGACCTGTAGAGGAGCCATCCATCAACCTTTGGAGGCCATTACACAATAACAAAATAACAAAATCTAAGAGAGGGGGCCCATTGACTGAACCCTGTCCTCTGAGGCTAGACAGAAAGAGAGATAGACAAAGAAAGATGTTTTTGCATTAACAGTGAATTAACACTTGGCAATTCATTTCCTGAAAACCTGAATGAGCACAGAGGAATGCTTTAAACACTCCGTGGGATCAAATATCTGATAGCTTATGTATGTAAATGATCAGAAACTGACTGAGAAGGGAACAGCCAGATTCCTGTTGCTGGGCGAACAATAAGGCAGTTTAAGACCATTTTGTCATCCATGAGAAGTTGTGTGTGGTAAACATACAAACCATCGCCCCTCCATGAATGACAGTAAACAACACAGGATCTCTGGCTGCAGCCCCTCCCCGCAGGAGAAAGGGTCACACAAACACAGCATCTGACTCAGTCTTAATTTGTTTAAAGCGGGCCATTCAAACAGGATCCCCAACAGAGAGAAAATCTCGTTTCCAAGGCTGTCGCCATGGCTCAGGTCGTGTTGTTTAGGAAGCAGATCAGGACGCCACTGACGACTCAGCTGACTTCCAGCACACACAGCTTCACAGAGGCGCCAGGTTGTAATTAACACTTTGCAGATTACGTTTACAGGACCAACATGGTCTGCCCTGGTTTTATTACCCCCTAGGTTGCACCTCTCCCCTCCAGGGATACAAAACATTCTCTGTTTGACTTTATCCTGTCATGTATGAGAACTTTTGACAGGTTTTGATCGGGGTGCTGGTAAGAGTCAATGGTTCACTGTCAGTTTTTCTTCATAGGCAGGGATAATGACAATCTCCCCTTGATTTTTCAACTTACATACTGCGGTCTGACAATATTTATCTATATCTAGCCTTCTATCTGCAGTTTTCATTGAGTTATTTGAGCTCATGCTGTTTCTGTAACAGTCTTATTAGAGGAGCAGTTAAAGTAATCCATTTCTTGGCAGCAGGCGGCAGACAGCTGGACAGTGAGGAGTCTCAGCAAAGTGTCTGATATAATTGTGGTGCAATCATTTTCATGCAGCTTCTTATTTTCTTCTCGGGCTGCCTCAGGTTAACACGCTAAAGTAATAAAGCAGCCATTAATCGGAAAGCACACCACGTACATAACTACCATAGAATATGAGGGCCAAGTCATTCAGTTTTTAATAAATCTGGACTGAATGGTGTGTTTTATTATGCCATTCAGTCCAGATTTCTTAAATATATGAGCGACAACAATGCCGTCGCCCAGCAAATCACTGCCTCTTAAAGGAAATGCCTGTGCTGAACACATCTCCACACACACAGTATTAGTTTTATAAGAAGTAGGTTAATTGAGGTGAGGTGTCTAGAAAACCCCTTTGTCTGGGGCTCCAACAGCTTCATTCATTAAATATTTTAAGGGAATGAAACCCTCAGCGCTTGAGGGAAAGAGGAAAAAAACAAAAAAAACATCTTGCAAATGTCACACAGATTCTTAATTTAGTCTCAACTTTAATATATCAGATTTAAACTAATATCAAGTACAGTACAACCATAAGTTCTTGTTTACATACTGCAAACTTGTTCTTTATCAAACACACACCACATACTACTGTAGCTGCTTGTGTTTTATAGCGATCATCAATGAGACAAGTAGAGTTGCATATTAAGTGCAGCTGTGGAAAACATCTGCACAAATTTGTACCACTAGATGGCACATATCCACTGAAACTTTGACCTCTTTAATGCAGCTATGTACTGTGTGTTAATAGGTACATAGCAGCTGTCCTTAATATTCCTTCTGTGAAAACACAAACATGATGATTTCCATCATGTGAAAAGACCTTTATCAGCTAGAAGTAAATCTGAAACATTTATCCTAATCTCCAATCAATCAACTGTTCAAGACATACATTAAATCCTGAATCAACATGCAGCATTGCATGCTATCAACTTGCAACTAACCATCTCCATCCATGATTCTAAGAAACTTAATTATAGATCAGAATAGAGAGCCTGCATTTCCCATTTATCTCTCCAAACCACGCTCCTGTGTCATCAACACTTCACACTGAATTGAAGCAAAGTGGAAAGCCGCTCTCCAGACTCGCAGGGCTTCTTTCCACTACACAGCTAGTGATAAATCTGCAGTCTTCCATCCTCTGCCCCTAACCCTAACCCTCCCCTCTTCCTCTGTTTTGTAAGCTTTTTATTCTCTGCCTGGTCAGGCTGCAATAAGTCGCTGTGCTCACCTAAAAGGCTTGCGCTTGCTCGGGTTGCTGCACCAACATCTGTATGCAGTCCCGCTGATTTGCTGTCTGGAAAACTTTACAACCTCTGCTATGAGCACAATATAGCAAAAAATGTACCTCATGTCAGATTTAGAAAATACTTTGATCTTATTTTGAAGTTTTGAATGCCGCAAACACAAGGCCACATGCCACTTAGAATGGAAGCATTTTGTCAGAAGTCATATGTTGCTGCCGCTGAAGATGCTGAGGAGATTGCAGAAGACTGTCATTGTACTAAGCAGCTTGAACGTCTGTAGAAATGAAACCAAAGAGTATCTGAAATACACTTAACATTTACATATCCAAAAGTTACTTCTTAATGTACCCAGGATATATCCGAATTAGCTTTTAACTTCTAAACTATAATCTATCTAATTATAATCTATCTCCTCATCTCATCCATTAAACAACATAATTTTTCCGCCTCCTATGAGGCTCTAGATTCCTCACTACACTGGGAAAAAGTGAAAAATGGTGGAACAGGGTGCATTTTGCAGCTTCAACCATCATATCATATTTAATTTATTATGGAGACAATTACTGTGGGATCTGCTAAGGGCTGGCCTTAGCAGATCCCACAGAAGCCTTGATAACACAAATTAATTTATTGTAATAGTATGAAACAGAGGAGGGTGAGGAGAAAGAATGGAGGTGGTGATAATCAGAATTGCTTGTCTTGATTTGAGCCCAGGAAAACAGCATTTATAGCTTATTAGTTCACGGACCCACAGGACAACAGTGGACTAAAATGTTTATCTTGGTTTTTGTCAGTGTTCTATAAGGCAAACATGCAGTCAAGCATCTTACTGGACCCAGTTTTACCCTGAATAACCTCTAGGTTTCATACAATAACTGACATAAGATACTGAATGTGTGATGCATTTGTTCGTATCAAGTGAATACTGAATGCTATTCTAGAAACCAAACATCATTTGTATATATTATCATTATTATAAAGCAGAACTCTTGGTAATTCTTTCTGAAGTTAAGTCTGAAGCTAAATCAAGAAGTGGCAGATCTGGAAACAATTTACAGAGATCCTGCAGCACAACAGAGGATCTCACAGACCTTTAGAAATGATCTCCTCAGAGACGTTATGTTTGAGCCAAGTGTAAAGCACAATGTGACTGGATTAATAAATATCTTTGGGCGGCTTGTTTGATGGCAAAATGATAGCTCCGAGCTGCAAAGACTTGGCATGCACACCGGAGTGGGTAAACCTGAATATACTTGATGCTCAGGAGGTACCAGGGAGGGGGTAAAGAGGGGGTTGCTTTGGGGGAAGCTGAGAGACACAGGGATGGAATGATGGACGGCTCACACGCCAGCCACTGTGAGAAAATTATAGCTAGGTGCCGCCAACTGAGGCAGTGTGGCGACCAGCCAAGGCCATGAGAGAACAAAGGGCCCAGGATCCCTGTGTGTGAATGAGCGCCGGCCTACCCATGGAGCCCCAAACCTTCATATTTACATGCGACGCGGAAGAGTTAATTGCAGTGAATTCCTGTGCTGGGTGCAAAGTGGGGGCTGTTGTTGCTTTATTTTACATAATAAACACACCATTTCTGCCCATTCCTCTCCGTTTCCAAGGAAATCAACCAAAGATGCAAAAATGACTGAGCGCTTGCTATTCAGCAGAGCTTGACAGCAACTGTGATACACTATCCCTCACTTTCAATGAACCAGGTATTATCACAGTGTTATATGTTCCTATGTGGTTCAGGGATGACAAATAAAAATCATTTAAAACATTTTATCATAAAGAGTAATATCGGGGATGTGAAATGGTATAATGCAAAAGAACAGCCACTGCTATTTAGTCTATAATAGTATTATCATAGATTGCCGTCTCCCTAAAGATGACATGAAGGTTACATACCTTCCTCCAATCATGCATGCTTCGGGAAATGATTTGTATTAATTTAGAGGTTCTCAGGAAATGTTCATGTGTGTGTGCTTTCAATTGGTGGAGAGCTAGGAGGCCCCTTTAACAAACCAGACCTCATCCTCACAGTAGTTGATGGACAAAAGCCAAAATCTGTCAGGGTTGCCACGGTTTCTGATCTTTCGTAAACGAACAGTGCCCTCTTGACGCTCTACACTTGGCAGTACAGCAGCACATCAAAGTAGATTTGACCTTGCATACCAGATGAGGTTTGGATTAATGAGCTTTGGACATCAAACAGCAGGATCATCCCCCACAAGTCATCAAGCCTAACTCAGTGAAATTTACAAAAATGCTGGAAAAATCAGCATCAACCTTGCCACGCATCTCTTTTTGAACATCGTGACCAGGATGGGGAAAAAGCAGAGAAAGAGAGGATATTTCAAAAGCCTCCAATTATCTGATGTGTGGGAGCGCACGATGGACCAGGCCGCATGCCAAACAGCATCCTTTACCAAATAAATAAAACTTTTGACAGGACATGTCTGCCTTTCAGAAGACTCCACATCAACATGCAGCTCATCAGTGCAACAACAAATGCTTCGATGCTCAATGATTTCTGGCCCTTAACACAATAAACAGCACTAATCCAAATAAAAATAGCTCCAGAGTGACTAGACTGCTGACATAAATTTAAGCAAATGGTTTTTACTGAGAGCCAAGGTACTACAAATATTGACATGTACTAAAATCAAATCCAGTGCATGTTCCAGGCTTTAACGGTTATATTTGAGTAATTTCAGCACAGCGATACACAGAAAAGCAGCTTTACCCATACATAAATTTATTATTATTATTATTAAAGGACTATACCAGTGATTTCATGTTTGAACCCAATATATATAACCTGCATAACATGTTGCGTTACTGACAACAATTTTCAAAAACATAAAACCATATTCTAGTTTTTTTTGTCATTTTGCTAAATCCCCTAATCTTTCAAAATCAAATGTTCAGGTGATACACCCACCTTAAAATTGTATATTTCGCCTGCTAACATGCACGCTCGATTGTAGAAGGCACGGTTGTTTTAATTTCTCCGTAAAAGCCATTTTCTCCTGGATCTATAGTCACATACTTTTTCTACCATGTAGCTCCATGTTGGATCGGATTGTATTTGATTGCATCAAAGGTCTTGAAACTTTCTTAACAGAAACACAAGGGTATAAAATTTCAATTCAACTACAAAAGAGGACAGAAAGAGGACAGAAAAAAAGGACAATAAATGATAAGGCTTGAACTCAGCAGCAGCAACAGGTTCATATCTGTATCTACAGCTGTTCACTGTTCCACTGGTGAACACCTGCCTTAATTCAGAGATCCTTTCTCCTTCAGCCACAGCTGCACATTTGAATAGTCAATGAAAGTAACTATTTTATATTTGATCATATTGAAAGATGTATGCAGACTTTTATTAAAGCAAGGCCCCCCTGCACTGACAGACTGTGAAAGATAGCCCAACTGTAAGTCAAAAAAAGGTTTTTCATGCTTTTCAAAGTTTTACTTGTCAAGTGCAGCCATACAACAGCAGTGAAATGCTTTTTCTGGTATGTTCCCCGACTGTGCTTCTTAATAAAAGGAAAAATATATATAAGACAAAATAAAAACAACAAAAAAATAAGGATAAGGTTAAGCCAACAAGAGCAAAAATTGAGAATTAGAAGTGTATACAATGTAGCCTATTTACAACCAAACCAGCAGGAGAATGTATGTACATGAGTATTGATAAATATGTGCAAAAGATAATACTGTACATAGTGCAAATGCAGTATTCAAATTATTATTCAAATTAGTATTAAAAAAGAGCCTATTAATTAAATAATTTAAAACACAAATCAACATGTTTAGAACTTTTATTATCAGAAGTATAAAAATACATCGAAACAAATTTCCACTAGCTCGAGTTCCACAAACACAATGTGTAAAAGCAGGAACAGAATACATGCGATTCTGACAGTTTGCTTAATTTGATCGCTGCAAAATTAATTGTTTTAAAAAATGAGTAAATCCTTTGAAGATTTCCTTTGATAAGATAGCACACTCCCCTCCCAAGGCCACAATGTTATAGATCAACTCAAGGAAGACTTTCTGCCATTCATGTAGAATTGTCATACCCGAAGGATCACTCTAATGGAAAATAACTTTTAGCTATTATTGGGAAAGAAGAATGTCTTTCGTTTAGAAATTTGAGAGCAGAGCTGTGATATATTTTTTGATAACACTGGTATAGTTTTTATACGACAAAAAAAACTGTCATGTCACGATACTGACAATATTACGACATGCTGATGAATTCTCACATTGTGCTCAACAGGAAGAAACGTAACAAGCATGCCTTAAAGTAACGTGATCAGCGCCTGATGAATTACTTCCTGAAAATGGAGCTACAGTACATCTGTTGTTTGGAAATGGTTTGGCTACAAGGCTAACTGGCTAACTGCCAAAGATCAGAACACAAATTTGTTTCTCAACCTGAAGCAGAAACACCAAGAAAGTCAAAAGTCACACGAGAAGGCGAACCAAGCAGCCAAACAGGCAAAAGACACTGGCTCAGTCAAGCATAACCAGAGCCTAAGCTAGTTGTATTCTCTATGACAGAAAAAAGCTAACTGACTTGTTGTATGATCAATGTTAGCTTAGCCGCTACACTCAGTTCTTCATCTCAGCATGGGCTTGTGGTGGATTTGGACTTCAGAGTCGTACTGAAGTGCAGCATCATAGAGTCTATTTAACACTGAAGGGGAATATCATAATCTGCCAAAGAACAGCTCTTATGACATCAGTCATTTGAGTTGCTGATTGTACGTTAATTTGAGTTAGTTTGCTCCCTAAAATATTACAGGATTGAGATTTTTTTTTCTTTTACGGAGGGGAAAACACTCTACTGTGCTACTGTTTTAAGGCTACACCCCTACATCCCCAGCTTTGATAAACAGATCAAGTTCATACTAAATTCTTAAAAATGAAAATACACATTTGATTCTGTCACTAATGTAAAACTTTAACTTCTACTTGGCAACTAATTTTCGCTTAAAGTGTAAGTAAAAGT
This sequence comes from Lucifuga dentata, assembly GCA_014773175.1. Taxonomy (NCBI): domain Eukaryota; kingdom Metazoa; phylum Chordata; class Actinopteri; order Ophidiiformes; family Bythitidae; genus Lucifuga; species Lucifuga dentata. Next base: position 28,931 of record VXCM01002172.1, on the reverse strand, counting down.
GCATCACAATGAGATGCTGTTGTTGCCACTCACAAAGCTCTCGCTGGTTTTTGAGGGAAGATCAAGGGATAGTTTTATGCTTTCATCTTGGCATAAAAACATAACACTTTATGCATCCTGGTGTTATAGGGCTGCGATCCAAATATTGTAGCATAAGTGTTTTCAGAGATTCATGACAATCTCAAACCTGATTATATCACATCTTTTCAAGTGCTGCACAGTTTATCATTATTTGAAATGTGTCTCCTACATTGAATAAACACTCTAGCTCTCCAGCTGGATTTTTTTCACATTAACTTGGCGTGCTTGGATTGTTGCATTTATTATGGAGGTGCCACAAAGGCTACCTTTAGCCTATTAATGAGCCAGTTAAATTCATTAAATGTAATTTGATCATCTATAAATGAAAAATGAATGACCTGTGTGTTTGATATTGTTGGCAAAGCTAACAAGCAGAGTTTTCTTTGATCAGGAAAGTATTTGAACCCTGTAGGAGAATTTAATCAGCAATGAGGTTTTGGCTTCAGAATATCTGCAGAGAAAAAAAAGCAAGTTGATGAAGTTAAGGAGGAGGGAGCAGAAAAGCAATAAAAAAAGGGCCCATACCCAAAGAGATCATTAAGTTAATGGATTGCTAGTGGCTACAAGCATTACACTGTCAGGTATCTCAGACTTAAGAGATCTGTGGATAGTGAAGGCCAAGTCCACAGAGGTGCAACACAGTGTGAAGAGGCTGAGCGGCAAAAGCCAAGCTCAGAAGTGACGAAGGGCATTAGCAGCCCTGCATCCTCCAGTCTGCAGCTGGTATTAGCAGGCACTGAGCGCTCTTTCAACACATTATTACTCCACACACAAATCATCTGACCACCGTCACTTTCCCTAACTCTCGCACAAAACTGAGGGAAAAGAAAGATATGAGGCTGTGAAGTGCATCTGATTTATATTTTAAAAGCACAACTCATAAATTACTATTGTATATTTTCCATGACAGCTGTTGGCGACTAGACGCTGTAATCCTTCTGGGTACTTTAATGCCTGACTATGACACATAAACCCTGAAATAGGTGGACATTCACAGAGCTTGTAAACTGTAAAGCTTGACGGTTGTGAGCTTTATATGACAGGACAAAATGTATCACGGAAAACACAAGAGGATCAGTGTCGGCTACTAAGGATCCAAGCGTGCGCAATACACACACGCATGCATCAAAAGTTATTTATTTTGTGTTTTATCTTCGTCCTTAAACTAGATAAGGACAAAAATCTCTACCATACAGCTTAAACACACAAAATAAATGGTTGTATGGTAGAGAGCTCCACCCTTGTCAGAGGTTACTAGCATAAGGGTGAATACTGCTATTTATTTTATTGTGTGTTTAACCTGTACGGTAGAGATATTCGCCCTTATGCTTGTATCCTGTGACAAGTAGAGGGATTTGTATGCTGCATGTGTATGTGGGAACTGGCTCGAAGGAGCATCATTATGGACTAAACACAACTGAAACAAAACACAGGCTTACTGGTGCCCCTCAGTCTGCCCAACTGAGGCTAGTTTAGAATGGAAGGGGTCTGTTTCAGTCAGTATGGAGCCTCAGACAGAGATGCAGCTGGGCAAAACTAAGTCAATCATGGCAATTAATGGAATGAATGGAAAGTGATTATTTTTAAGTAGCCTCATAAAATTCACAGTCAGTGAAAACTGAAATTATGAGGCTGAAGTGAGACGTGAGCTTGTAAGTGCTAAGATGTAAAGCAATCTAATGTTTGATGATGAAAGATGAGCTAGATCATTTCAATTGAGATGGTAGTTCTGTTTCGTTCAGGTCAGCTAATGTTTGACATGGTGATACACAAAATTCTTGATTTTTTTTTTTTTTAATATTATTGTTTTGTCTGGGTCTTTGCAGTCATGGTTCTATACTCCACTTTTAGATAATCACTTTTCAATCAAACAGTATGGCCAGTGGCTCTTTCTCTTGCTCTCTTAGTTGAACTTTGACTTTTTGTAGATGGCAATTTTATCTGTCTGCCAAAATTTATTTTCCTTTAAAACACCTACTAGACCAGGTATTTGGAGCAGCAAATGGAAAAACTTTCATAAGCGGTTTACGGCTTGGACTGTTATGTCATACAAAATCAGTGCTAGAAAACAAAAGTACAATTTATTTACATGTAAGTAAATTTATTTCATCCACTTTGAGTGGAACGCCAAGCTCTGCTTATCCCATTGCCAGTGGAGGAGAAAGCCAGGTTCTCCTTCAGCTCAACTCCTGCTGGGCTGCAAATGGGGAGGAGGTATAAGATGATGAAAAGCTGAATACTGTTAGCAGCTGCTGATTCCTTATATCAGTGAATTGGTGCTGCCTCCTTACCAGCATGTCATGGTTTTGATGTATGACTGACAGTTTTACAGCCATAAGGTAAATAAAGGTTTGATTAATTGGAGGACATGAGTGAACTACTTGTCACACGTCAAAAGTAAAAATTAAAGCTTGATCCTGCATTTATTTCAGGGTTTAGGTTATATTCCTGAACATTCCCTACTGACCTCAATCTAATTAATCACCAATTCTTCCTTTGTCTTTGTTCATAGTAACAATTGGTGCTGCCACAGAAATTGTAATACGGAGTAAACCGCAGGCAAGACACGATCGTGCTGCATATAAGTGCGTGATTGTGCAAAATACGTGATGTGTAAAATGGCGTTAGCGTGAGAACTACACGTTGTGTGCGCTGTGGCAGGTGACTTAAGGTATCCGGTGCAAAGCGTGTGGCAAACACTTTAAAAAAGAAAGAGAAATACATCTACAATCATTTTAGAGTCATTTTATTGTACGAATATAAAGAATAAATAGAAATTTTCTTAATTTACATGATAAAACATAAAGTCACCAATGCAGAGCTGTATCAGTGATCCATGTTGAACTCTGAGGTCGACCTGCTTGATCCAGAAGGAAAACAGCAAATCTTTACATGGCACTATGCACCATCTCCATAAATACAAAATATATAACCAATATTCTCCACAAATAAAGTAGACTCTGGTTACGAATAATACTGACTTTGTACAGGGAGCTATATATTTGCATGGCACCTCATATACATAAAATACATTCCTACACTCGGTAGTGCATGTGAAAAATCACAAAAAAAAAATAATGAGCTTATAATTTATTGTTGCAGTTTTAGAGCCCTTTAACTAGAACAGGAGCATTTGCACTCTGTGATGATGGGGTACTGAACAGGTATCCAAGCGCATTTTAGTCCTCCTTTCCTCTGCATGCATCTCCATCTCAGTATCGTCAGATGGGTCGAGTTTGCAGGTTTACACACCATTCCTTCGGGCACCGAACACGACTTTTTGCTGAGACAGTTCCCCACACGGACAAACCGGGGCCAAAATCTATTCCCCAGATCAGTCCAAGTGTACACCACCGGACAAAACGAGTAAGCCCACAGCCACTGCTGCAGCCTCCGCTTCAGTTTTTTACTGGGTTTGTGCTTCTTGCCGAACTGAATATCAAAGTCCATCGCTCTGATTTCTTTCGGCAGAACTCCGCCGGGCTTTTGAATCTCAAAGTCATCCAGCTCCTCGTTCCCGGTGTACTTGTCCTCGATGGGGGGTGAAACAGACAAAAAGCGACTATCAAAGTCCCCCAGGATGCTTTTAAGTTCGGTCTCGTTAAGGTCTCTCTCCTTAGGATCAAAAACGGGATCGGGATCCTCTATTAATTCCACAAGTGGCAAGCTGTCACTCGGGATCGGGCGGAGAAGGTAGTAATGCTGACAAATCCCCTTTTCCATCATGAGTCCGAGGGACAGAACTAGCAAATACATGGCTACAAACTGCTGTGATTGATCCATATCAGCAAGTCCAGCGGAGTGATCAGAGGACGCAGGAGAGCACAGCTTCAGCTTTCTTGGAGTGCGCAATTACGCGTGAGACGTATCCAAACTTGCGTCTTGAGTGTCCTCAAAATTTACGCCGCCTTTCCCATGACTTTTTTTGGAAATCCGCGACAAAAGCAAAATGACTGGGAACGAGATCGCGATACAGTTGATCCAGGGAAGCATCCGTGGAACTCGTGTTTTATGACCAGTCGTGTGCTTTGACCTGCGTGACAAAGCTCAGATCTGTGTTTGGGCTCCGTGCGCATTGGAGCTGCATGATGCTTCGTTGTCTCCAGTAGGAAAGCGGTGAGACTAACATGCGACCTCCATTATATCCTCACACGAAGCGTGATGTAATTCGTGTGCCCCTGTTTGAATGTGGGTTTGTAGTATAGGAGATCCCCAATACCTCCTTCTTCCACTAAACTGAAGGGGGCGGGGATGCAGAGAGTAGACGCCCCCTGTCGGTNACCTCCTTCTTCCACTAAACTGAAGGGGGCGGGGATGCAGAGAGTAGACGCCCCCTGTCGGTTTTCCAGACTCCCTTAATCAGCGGAGTTCCTGATTGACCACAATAGGAATGACTGAAGAAGCCTTTCAGTTTCAGGGGTTCTGGGCATCTGGTGAATCCTTCCTTCAGTTTACTGCATAGCATCCTTCTAAAACCGCCAAACCTTCTTGTAAAAGCAGGCTTTATGGACTTCATTTCATTTGTGTTGGGTTAAATGATCCCCAACCAGACCAGAGATTTTCAGATTCTGATCAGCACACCTGAAATTATTTTATTGTTGTTTACTTTGTTCTGAGTCAGTCAGTAAAAGTTATGACCACACGAAATTTTCTGGTCACTTGAAGCAAAATTCAACTACTGAAATGAAAGGCTGAAAGTAACATTAATTTTAGAAATAAAAAAAATGAATGCTCTTTTCCCTACATTGTGTATCTACAGGTATACATTTGCAGTGAATGGCATTATCCATTATAATTTTTTGCCTGCTGGCAAAAAATTTCTTCTGCCTCCAGGGTATTAGCCCAGAATGTACACAATATTAGTCAGATTATGCTTTTGATAACATAAATGTACATACAGAATTGCATTATTTGTTTTTAATGACAGCAAAAAGAGGTCATTCTGTTCAAACAAGTTTATTCGTCAAGTACACTACAAACATATTAAACTTTTTAAATTTATATTTAGCACTGGTACTGATAAATCTTGTTTTATTGAAAATGTGATAAATTTTCGTGTGGAATAATTTCACTTGTTTCCAATGTATAACTTATTTAAAAAAAAAAAAAAAGTGCTTGATGTGTCATTTTTTTTGATATTTTGGCCCCACAGGATTAACAAATCAGGTGATGATTCACATGAAATAACTGAAATCATCTCACCTAATCAGCCATACCTTTCACATATTTGAAGAAATTTACCACTTAAAGATGAGATGAAAAGACTTACTAAGTACACTTTTTGCAGCGTATTTACTGCTTGCGTCCAACTCAATTGGGACAATATTTCTGCCTGTAACCGTGCCTCAGCGAGCCTCTCAATAAAGCTGGCCAAATTAGCTCCCAAATAAACAACACTCACTAAGCAGCAGCCATGGAAAGTATCACAATTTGCAAACCTGTCTAAACTCATGCTCAGAGAATCATTCTTTGAAAATAATTTAATGGAAGAACTTAGCCAGCTGCTACATCAGCCATAAACCATCCACTTAGATAAATGCATCTCTGTTTCATTTTGAATGAGCTAATTCACACAAGCACTTCAGCACACGACTCATTTAGTTTACGGTCAAATGATGGTGAAAAGTCTGGAAAATGTCACCCTTATATTTTTCATCTGACCAGCACGTATCATAAACTATCGCTCCCAAATGCTTGACAGATACGCTCAATCCAGTGCATTCACATGTGGGATAGTGCAGAGAAGTCTGCAATCGCTCGATTTGTCTGCTCAGCAACCTACTCACAAACACATGAACCAAATTTCAGCCTTACAGCAATATTAAATACCTTTACATGCTTCATATATTCATGATTTGAGAATATCATACAGCTCGTGCTCTAGGGCATAAGGTGAATAAAGAGCAAGATCAAATTATATAAATGAGCAAATAAGCAGAATTTAGTTAAGATATATTTGAGTTGACAATACATTCTGAATTAAGATAATCTTCAAGAAGTTTCTAAATGATCTTGCCATACTTACTTATACATAAGTATACTTTCAAGAAAGTATACTTCATGCGCCGCAATATATTTCATTTCTAATGTGACTGTATGATGAAAACTAAATATGGTTCTAATTAAGTGTCATCATGATTGCCAAGCTTATTTAATGGTGAGTTGTTTTTGTTTCTTCTAATTCCTTCCTACTGTTTTACCACAGGAACATTCTGATAGTGAAATATTCCTCCTTAAAAGACTGGCCACTTGAGACAGACGCCTGGTTAATTGAGGAGTTTTCATTCTAAAGTTAACCAAAGACAGTTTCCTTGGCTAATAAACCAGCCAACATAATGGCCTTTTTCGGGGTCTGGTTCTGGAGAAGTACAAAGACTTTAGATGTGCGCTTTAGGTTATGCATTCAAAATGAATATCCTTGTTTGAGTCGTGCTCAGGTCGTTGCAGCCTTCCCTGCTGATTTCTCATTTGGTGAGGAAAAGCAGACTTCTCTCTTGGCAGACACATTCAACATACCAAGAAAAGGCATGCTCAGGTAGAAACATGCACAACAGAGAGGACTCCACCATTCTCACAGCTTTCATCCAGATACCACAAACTCCAGTGTGTTACTTCTTCACAGAGCAAGTCAGAGATTGAGAAAGTCTGATTTGGTCATTTCATCTCACGTGTATTGACTTATGGATTAAATGGAGAGTCAGAGCACTTTCAAAGCTTGACATGCTGGATGCAGTGGCTACGTGCAGAAGGTTATCAGCAATGGAAACAGACAGCAGTTACAATGATCTGAAGAAAAAAGTGATTCAGTCAACAATCTCACACAGTACAAAGCACCTTTCACATGCTTTATCTGCCTCCATAGGGTTTTTTCACACCTTGCACTAATTGAGGCCACATTGCCAAGCTGAATACACACAGACATGAAATGAGTGCAATTCTGTTTACTCTGGCACTTGGGAGAAGTGCAAATTTGGTAGTTTGTTTACCACCTTTTCCACTCCTCTGCAATCCAAGAGCACACAATCAATAATCACTCCTGCTGGGAGCTTCATTAAAATTAATTGCTTCTCTTGACCACTGAAAAAGTGACATTTACATGATGTGGACAGTTTTGTCCTGTCTGAGTGTAGAAAGACTTTACTCTCAGTTTTAACATTAGACTGGCATATAAGTAAGTAAATGATGAATAAATTAACATCTGCATTACCTGAAACATGGCATTCTGATCAGCTTCAGTTAAGCTGCTGGTTATCGTAAATTTTTAGTGAAGAAGAACATTGCAAACGTTACATTTTTATTCAAATGAATTCATCGAGCCATCTTCAGTGTAGAACACTCACTTTTTTCCCCCACATTGTGCAGATTTGGTGTAAAAATGGACAAAGCACCAAAGCATGACAGATGTGTGTGTTCATTCCTCTACAAACGTTTCATACTGTATCTTGCACAAAGTAATCAAATCACTGTACATCATTTATTAGCAAAATTCTGAATGATTTCAACCTAAGAAAAAAATGTGATTATTTAGATTTTGAAGTTTGTATACAGGTGACTGACAAAGGACAGGTAAAAAAAGGTAAAAAAAAAAAAAAAAAANAAAAAAAAAAAAAAAAAAAGAACTATATTGTATATAAAATATCAGAACTGTATATATTTAGAAAGAAAAGAGAGTAAAAACTGTGAAGGGAGTTTCTGGAGAAAGTATCCTGTTATATTTAATAATATTTTATAATCTGTACCTAACAGAACTGAAATCCTGGAATAATCACACAGTGAATCACGTTCAAATGCGCAAATCCACTGCGAGTCAGATAAAATGATAAAGACTGGCTGAATGGTGGTACTCAAATAACTTGATGTCGCGGCCAATATTTCAACTATGTTTTATTTATAAATTTTCATTTATCTTTCCAAAGTTGATATAAATGAAATTTGGCAAGCGGCATAGAAAGTGTGACGCTGCTAGCAAGACTTCTGAGAAATCCATGTCATTTGAATGTGATGCACGGTCACAGTGAATGGTGAGGTGGACAAAAACAGGAAGTGAGGCATTAGATATGGAACGGTATCCTGAACTGAAACTTGTAACATCTGACAGTGACAAAAGAAGCTGATGGTTAACTGGCACAAGCACAAAGTGAGAAATACTGTTTCTCTCCTGAATGTTTGATATGAGATCTTCCAAATCTCACCTATGGGGAGACCTATATACCTTCCTTTTAGTGCATGAGGATATTTGAGAGGTCATACGTGTAGAGAATCAAAATTTCAAAAATTTCAAAATTTTTGTAAACTATAAACAAAATATGTCTATTTTTCTCATTGCACTGTCAGGCTGCATTTTACCTGCAATTACAGGACTGTGAGCAAATACATTTCCAAAATGATGACTCAACCTTCCTCTCAATGTAAAATTATTTTTCCAAAAGTAAGCAATCAATTAATGACCGCTTGCAGCTATATAATGTCAACAATGGTCAGTTTAACTCCATTACGATTTTTATCAGCCTTCGAAACCTGTATCAGTCAAACCCTGATACAGAGTCATACCTACAAGTATGCAGGCACACGCTCGCACAAACACGGGAGAGTGCAGGTCAGCATTTCTAGATCAGCCTTTATTTTACTGGAATCAAAGTAAATACTTGGGCTCTTGATTGATGATTCAGCACTCCATCAATCTGGCATGAGATATAAATGAAGCATGACGAACAGCACAGAGACACAGCAGGCATCCGCTGTGGCTAGCAGGGCATTTAGCGCTTTTCAACACCCTGCAAAAAGCTGAGGGCGATGATCCCACAAAGCAATCTGGATGGATTTCTACAGATCATCAGGCCAAAGCTACAACAGTGCCAGAGGCTCCTCTGAATGAGTGAACAAGCCAGGAGTCAGAGCACGGTGGGGTGGAGGGGATGACGGGAGGTCGCCGTGTCTCCAACCCCTAAAACACAGACGGCTGTTTGTGCCATGCACCCCCCCACACACACCCACTCCCACCTTGGTCTCAAACTCTCAGCTCCTAATTCACACTTCATAAATCAAGATGACCTGTCCTCATGTGAATTCATCTTTCTCTGTGCTGGATAATAGTGGCGCTATTGTTCCACAGGGAGGATTCGTTTCGGAGAACAAACCGTATGCCAGGCAAACACGCAGCCTTGATAGCTGCAGCAGGTCCTGGATGTCCATATTGAGACTTTGAGGAGTAAAAGTCCTCCATGTCAGACCATTCCTGCTTCAGACCATTTCAACTTCGCTGGCAGCTAAATAGTTCCAAAAATAAGACCACTAATTGGCCAGTGTTTATTTCTGTATTGGAGAAATACTCAAAGTGTTTTTAGCAGGTTGTTTGTGGCACGATGGTTTAACAGTCAGGTCTTGCTCTCCCTCGCTCCCTCTCTCTCTCTCTGGGAGGTACTGCTCAGTCCACTGCATGGAAAAAGAGTCGACTCTCCCCTTTTTTTAATAAATAAGGTCTTTTATACGAAAATTGGTAATACAGTATAGTTGTGTGTGAAGCTGGCAGGGCACTGTGTGACATCATGAGTGTTGACTCATGAGCAGATGAGTGATGCACACTGCATTTTTTTTTTTGCTTTTCACTTGCCTCCACTCAAACTCATGTTTAGTGGCACAGAAACAGCAGTAAAGCCTCTCTCAGTCTGTCTCTTGCTCTGTCCCTCTCACTACAGCTGAGGGGGGTGGGGGTGGAGGGGAGAGAGGTCTGTTAATGAAGCAAGTGTTTCTATGCGTTGTGAGGGGCTGTCAGTTCTACACACAGCAGACCTCTGTCACCTGCTGCCACCACTGGGAGGCTTGGACAGCGGGCACAGAGCCAAGCCTGGCGGCCAGTAGCAGGGTCCTGGCTCCACCTATAGACAGCTCAACATGGTGATTTACTCTGCATCCACGCAAAGGTGTCTACAGCCACTCATGTACACAGCATTATAGTAGCAAAGTGGTGGGAGGCAGCAGTGGCGGCATGCTGCCAGGTCAACGTCTGAGTTTTTACACCTCAACATTCCAGGTCTCATGTAGACATAAAACAAACTGCAGTGCTCTTTTTAGAACATTTGGCGCGGTTATAAAATCTAATGGATCACACAACTAATTGGTTCTTTCCATGCTAAATTAGCTAGGAATAAGAAATTTTGTACTTTGTATTTAAAGGCGGAGGGCAGGTAGGCTGTCTATTGGTGGACACGTTAATGGGCTAACTGAGGTAATTTGAAATGCAAACATTTGCTACTTCATAATGAATATATTAGCAAAAATTAATTTACCAACACATTAACAATGCTAATGCAGTTAGCTTTAGCCCATAAGTGACAGCAGACATGCTGCTGACCGCAAGAAAAAGTGACTCTCTGACTTTGTGTTACATAACGACAAAGGTTAAACCATTCAGGTGATTTTCTGTGAGTATGAAAAATAATACCCACAGCACTAGATGAGACAGAAATGAAAATGCGCAAGAGAGACAGTAGAGGAGGGGAGGGGACTCAAGTGGGGGGGCCTGGCGAGCCACAGCAGCAGTCAGGGCTGCACTGCAAGGGGTTAACACGAGACAGTAAAGTGAATCCAGATGTGCTGTTATTATTAATATCTCTGGCTGATGAATGGGAAGGTAAAATTACAGGCGCCAGCCAGGGAGGCCCCGTGTGTTGCCCTGCCACCCAGGCGCTTCCCCGCTCACCTCCACAGCTCCAGCAGTAGCAGCTGGCTGCTCGCTGGGATCCAGCAGGGCGCACCGTCAGCGTGCTGTCAGCAGGCCTCCATGTGGCTCCAGCATACCAAACGCCCATGAGACAAAGCAGGCAGACAGGTCGAAAGACAGGCAGGCCTCCAATCCAAACGCTTTCACCGTCACACCAGAACTGTGCAGAGCAGAAGGGGAAGAAACGTTAAAACTCAGCCAGATAGTAGCCAACAGGCAAATGACTTCATACCGTACTTTGATCATAGCCACTGCTAACAACAAAATATAGTGATTTCATAACAGTGCCTGACAAAAACAGGCTTCTGAAAGACAGTCCACACAGCAATTCACCATTACACCAGATAACACCCGTAATAAAGTCTTTCCACAGTACTAATTAATTGTGCAATAAGTACATAATTAAACTGCATCGTGATTTATTGGTCTAGTTCTCTGGATGTCTGCCAGCCCCTGGGAAGGAAAAGCCAATATATTTGTTTAACTAACCTTATCAGCTGCTGTTAAAGTTAACTCAGGCAATTCTGTGGCTTTGATAGAAAGGAAACCTATAATGACATTATTGACTCTGTAAAGCTCCTTGCACCTCTTCCAATTCACACCTCAGTCAGCCTCTCATGCTGGTCCAACATGGGGACCATGTTGCTGGGAAGTCAAACAGTCGTGACTGACTTTCACACGATTGTCGGGAAGCAGATTTGTTTTTCTCTTTTTTTCCTGTCATCATAAAGGTGACAGAAAACCATGGGGTTTCTGTGTCATTATTTAACAAAAGCTCCAATGGTTTCAATCAGGAGTTTCTTTCAACTTTGTGACATTTTTGTTCATTTAGTTAATCAACATTTTATTTGCAGAATAGTTTGCTGTCCTCTTTTAGGCTGAAATAAATGTTCATGAATTGTATGAATCATCCTAGAGACAATTTAGCTTCACTGAAGGGAAAGAAAACATTCAAGTTTTTCACAGTTTTTGTTCATTTTGTGGTCGTGACGACTTATGAGGTTTACCAAATAGACGTCACAGTTTACACAGTTTTAGGTTTTGGATTACCAATTTTATTTGCCAATGTAACACTGTGCATAGCATTTATCCTGGGAAATTTCATGTCCATTGGTGCGTTGAGAGTGAAAACTAAGATTAGTCATCATAACACAGATCATTTTCACTATTCAAATTATTCAAAGTTGTACATCTTACAATTCAGCAAAAGGCCTCCGGGCACTTCCCCTTATCCCAAACCTCGTCCACACTAACATGAATTTAGAAACATCTTTGTCTCCACCAGCGGGGACATTTGACATCATCTGCCTCACATTGCAGTATGGATGGAAGAAGGACAGAACGAGAAGAGTTTTAAGCATTTTTGATTAGTTTGGCATTTCAGTGTGGATGGTAAACTTTCAGAAAATTATCTCAAGTACGAATGGAAACCCTCTTTTCTTTTCAAATGCATCCACCTTCCCCATGAGCTAGACCCCATTTTGAGAAGCACTGGTGTACAGATGTGCATTTCAGTGCCTTGTTGTAGTTGTTTTACAGGCGGATGAGCCCTGAGAGAGAGGCGGTTGTTTAAAAAAGGAGAAGGAAGAAGACAACAGAGACAGAAGGATGGAGGAGAAGTAGAGGTAGGAAGGGGTGGTGGGAATTGGTGAAACGAGCATGAATCCAGAAGGGGAGATGGAGCCTGGCTGGCCACAGGGGCTGTTGTTTTATCCATCAGACACTGCAANTGGGGGGTCCCTCTCGGGTTGCTGTCCCCAAGCAGTCCTATGGGAACTCCCCCAGCCAGCCTCTCTGTCGCTGTCTAACCCCTTCCAACCTCCCCGCACGGCATGGGGCCCCCACCATCCCTCCACATGACAGCTCTGAAGACAACCTCACGCTGGCTTTACTTACCCTCCTTTGTGCATTTTCAAGGCAGGGATACCAGACAAATTATGCTTAATGACCAGCGGTGGCTGCCAGTGGAATGGCTGCTTTGTTACCACTGCCAAGAGTGTTGCTTGTAAATGTTAGGGTGCAACCTCATCCAGCCACTCTCGCTCCCACTTAAATGATGCCCTTTTGTTTGCTGGAATAAACATTGTAAAGTGAAAAGGGCAGGCTGGGCCGGCTTTGGGCTTTTCGCTTGGTGGGGGGATCCAGGTGCTGTAGGACTGTTTGACACAAACGGCTTGAAGTTTCAGAGAGACAAAGCACTGAAACCTCCATTCAGGATGACGACTGCCGGCCTGTGAGAAAGCATTTGTAAAAGAATGAACAACGTATTCTAAACTTCTCCCCGAGTGACCTTGCTGTCTTGTGTAAGGTCTAAGATCCTCATTTTTCACATCATATTAAATACATATTAGAAGAAGATTCAAAGATTGCAAATTTCTTATTTCACATTATATTCCCTTGTTATTCTTAGCAGAGCATATGTGCCATGTGGAGATGCTTTTACACACATCCACTTTCATGTGATTGATGCTCAGTGATCAGTGCTATTTGGCAATGGTTTCAGAACTTTTGTTATTACAGGACCATTTAGGCCATTTTGCATATTTGAGCCTAGTATATTCAATTTTATAACACGTAACGTTGCTGACAATCATTTCCCAAAGCATACTACTGCAGTAAATTTAAAAAAATGTTTTCCTACCTTCCAGACCGCCATTGGTTTCAGTTCATTCTGGTACGCTATTAAAATCAACTTGTTGATACTTGAAAAGTTCTTGGGATAGGTAATTCATCAAGTTTCACAATTTTAGCATTTAAACCCAATAAAAAGCACAGAGTGAATGTATGTCTCCACCTGGAATATAGTCCCAAAAGAAGACATGGGTTTATCGAAAAATTTAAACAACTGTGACTTAAGGCTGCATAACCATTACCAGGCGAAACATCGATTTTTAAGGTTGGTGTATCGCTTGAATATTTGATTTTGCAAGATTAAGAGATTTTGCAAAATCTCAGCAAAGATGAAATATGGTTTTATCCTTTGGGAAATGATTGTCAGTCATGTAAAATGTATGAAAATTTAATATATTAGGCTCAAGCATGCAAAAGGGCTGGTATGGTCCTTTAAACTTTAAAATTAGCCACAAAAGCATTGCAGTCTTCCTGCTACTGTTGTGTTGTGGGGTTTTAGCCTCCTTGGTGTTTCTCAGATTAAACCACCACACTGGTTATTACTGGTTATTACTGTCACTACTCTGTGTGTTTTTGTCTTTGTGTTGTTGTTCAGGTGTTTAGCCCTCCTTGATAGAAATTGTTTATTAGTTTTAAATAAAGCGTAATAGGTTGGTCAAGGAGGGCAGGTGAAGGTNAAAAAAAAAAAAAAAAAAAAAAAAAAAAAAAAAAAAAAAAAATTAGCCACAAATGCACTGCAGTCTTCCTGCTACTGTACTAACATCATGCCAAGCTCTGATTTATCTACAGCAGAGTTGAATTACAAAGGAACATTAAAAACAGAAAAATGTTAATTGATTTCTAATCAATGTAACTGAGCTGTGTGGGTAAAACAAATACTAAAAGCCAGGATTCTGACTAATTCCAGAAGTCTGAAAAATGAGGAGTGGCAGAGAGAGGAGACCTTTTTAAAAAAGCTGGAGTCAGTCTGATTGCTCCCCAAGGAGACATTTCCACCAGAGTGTCCCACAAATGACATGTTTGTATGTAACGTAATATGCTTTCTTTAAGAGGTGACGCTTTAGTGGGAGACGCATTCTTCCCAGGGCTGAACAGGCTGACACTTTCAGTTCAGTTTACCAGCACGTAAAAGTGTCTGACTGCTCTACTACAGCCTTCATTTGTTAAACAGTATAAACTACAGACCAGGAGAGATCATACCTGCTCAGGTGATTAAGCTTGATTTATAGTGTTGGCATGTTTTGGACAACCTACAAAAACAATTGGATGTTTCTGAATTTTCACATATTTCTATAAATTCAGTGTATAAATTCATAAATAGATGGTCCAACTACCAAAGCTGGCACATGTCCAACAGATTAAACATTTGCCATTTGATTGTTATACAAATTTTGTTAAGTTGAAAGCAAATTAATATGCAATTTGCAACATGAAGATCTGTTTTAATTTAAATTGTACCATCTTATCAACAGAGTAGCCACTTCAGGTAGTTTGTTTTCAGATGCGTATTTTTGTGTTGTATAATGTTATTTTCATACATGTTTCATAATGAAATTATAATAACAATCTAAATATGTTTATTAAGATTTCAAATGACAAAAAGGAATGAAGCCCTAATCTTAAATTTTATAAATATTCCCACAGGTCATTGCTAATGATTAGGTCATGGGTAGTATTGCATTCACATAAAATTTCATAAATACACACACTTCTAACTTTGACCCCTATTTGAGTTACTTTGTTGCCTACTTGTAGTTTTTCAAATCTGATGCAGATAATTGTTGTTTTTTGGTAGAAATCTAGATTGATAGATGGTCTGCCATGTTGTGACGCAGCAATTTGGCCTGGAATGATGCACCGTCACCAAGGTCCAGTGATCAAAGGAGTCGCAGGGGTCAGCAGGACAGTTCACAGGCCTCACACCCACACCAGCCCTCACACCCGCACCAGCCCTCACACCCGCACCAGCCCTCATTCAAAACCGCTGCAGATTTTCCTCATTAAATCCCCTATCGTGTTTTCAGACAGATTTCTTTAGGATGCGGCAAAATTGTTTCTATGAGTGCTTTTCTTTCATTTAACTCCGTTCCAGTTTTGATGCTAAATGAATCCCAATTCAGAGCAATTTTTTCCCAGGACGCATGAAGGTCACACTGGAAACATGTCGAATCACCATCGTGTTGCATCATTCCAAAAGAGACAGTAGCAAAAGAGAGATTTGTCTAAGAAAGCATGGGTTATTACAGCTTTAGGCTGAGGTGGTGGAGGGATGGAGACCAGTAGCTCCGTCAGATACAACGCTTTCAGATCAAAGAGATTCTCAGCCCGCTTGGATGCTGGTTGACTGCGAAACCTCAAGTTTTGCCCCCAAATAAAAGGGATTCTCAGTGAGACAGACACACAAGAGGGATCAGTGGCCGACCTGGCTGTGGGAGGGGAGGAGGGGGTTGAAAGCAAACAGCCTACTGCCAGTGTGATATATGTTTAAACCCGCTGGGTGCAGAGCAGAGACACCCAGCTTAAGATCTTTAACTCGTCTCAGCAACCAGGATGGTCGATCCCGACCGACTCCATGACTCAAGCTGTTGCTTTATTAAAGAAAAACAAAAGCCATAAATGCCCATATGAAGGCACAGAGCAGAGCGTTCCCCTCCTTGCAGATCTTAGTTATGTAAAATAAAACATTTTACATCACCTTCTGATGCAAATATAACATGTGCAACATGTTATTCTCTGTGAGCAGAAACAACACAAGACCTTTTCACAAGGCAACACATCCCTCACCACCCTTGAATGGGTTACAGTTATGTAACTTGCACTGAGGGTTTTAATTGATAAAACCTACTTTTAGTAACTTTAAAGGACCATACCAGTGATTTTGCTTTTTTAAGACCAATACTATCTGCATACACGTTACGTTGCTGACAACCATTTTCCAAAAATATAAAACTGTATTTTAGATTTCCTGGATTTTTTTTTTTGCCAAATCCCCTAGTCTTTCAAAATCAAATGTACAGATAAATGGTAAAAGGTATAGTCAAAATCGATATGATCAAAAATCTAATAGTAAGAATAATGAAGGCTTCATGAAGCTTTCACCAAGAATAACATCAAAATTGACTCTCTTCTCCTACGAATTCACTTTAACATTTGTTGATACAATCTTTATACTCTGAAGTCAACGTGCCTTGGTGGAGAAAGTAGAAAGTAGGTTAAACTGATGTATCTGTATAACATATAGGACATCCATCCATCCACTTCAATCAGTTCCATCTGTTTTTACATTTAGCACAACACTCAGCGCTGACCAGTCAGTCTGAGCAATCTTAAGACTGCTGTGAAAAGCCATCGTGCCATTACGCACATTTATTACACCAATTCAGCTTTCCAGACACTGAAGCATGAAAATAGTGGCTCAGAGACAGAGCTCGCTACCCGACCCTGAGACTGACTCACGTTTACTATTTTATTTTTTTCTTCTTTAAAAGTCAGCCTGACGCCAGCTAAGCTCTGCAATAAGACAGAGACTGCTATTTGCCATGTTGTAACAATTAATTAGGAGTCACTCAAACTACCTGAGTCGTACAGAGACGGTCAAATGAGAAGCTCCAACAAAAGAAGCAGACCAGCGCAGACCACCCAAACCCTACGGAGAACTCTGCTGCTGATTCTGTAAATATTATCAATTACAGCAAAGATGAGCTCAATGTGGGATATTGATAGTGTCAATTAAGACATAGAAAAACAAATACAAAAGACAAACAGAAAAAGAAGCTGGACACTAACTAGTTCATTAAATTCTCAACAAAAAAAAACTGACATAAAGGAGCACAGTTAGTAAAAAAAACTTTGTTTTTAATGAAGAGTGAAGACAAAGGAAAAATAAGTTCAGCAGTTCCCAGATCGCCTAAAGAGATAAAATGAGGCTTGATGCCCTAACTGGCTGGTGTCCACACTCTTTTCCCCTTGGTGACTTTAAAAATAGCAGCGACACAAAATATGTGATCTTACGGCTTTGCAAAGCTTGTAAGAAGAAAGTAAGAGAGACCAAGTTAATACAGTCGCCACTTGACAGACAGCACTTCTGCATATCTGATTTATTTAATATGGTGGCGCACAGCCTCATTTCACAGAATTCCCTGCAGCAACAAACAGCCTTGACTGGTGAGGACAGACAGGAAAGTGTTCAGGGTGAAAGCGGAGGAGTCTGTGGTAGGTTTGTTTTTATTGTCTTTCTGAATCTGCTTGGCAGGGAGCCTGTTTCTGCCCGCCTGATACCACATATTATGCTTTCTGTAAGATACAGTCTAGACTTGTACTCTCAATATGGGATTCTGAAGGCTGATACTGAAGCTCTCAGTTGACAATACAGTATTTTTCATCAATTTGCAGTATGTCTTGTGCTTCAAAATGACAAGTGTTTACTTATTCCACAACAAAAATCTCCATTGTGGTGGCAAAGCAGTGTTTAGACTGTAAAACTCTCCTCTGAAACTTGCAATATTCAGCTTTGCATTAGGCAGGTTAGGAGCTTCTTTGCAGGTTTTTCAAGCCTCCATCACATTGACTGTAGTTAACATGGTGGTCAATGGCCAAGGAAAAAAATCCACTTTAAGACTGGACAAGGTACGTGAATTATCATAAAGCTATGCTGTGCAGATTATGAAACTGACCTTATAATTTTGCTGTCAAGCTCCATTCGCTGCACTGGACGCAGCATTTGGGAGTTAATCAAAATTTGACCAGATAGCCCTACATATTACAAAGAAACATCACCTAATAACCATCACCAACAGCTAACTTTCAGTTTTCAGGGTGAGTTTTTCTTTGATCACCCAACAACAAATCTCTGTGGCAGTGTTCTTTATCCACGGCGGTCTGCTGTGGGACACTGGCACGAGGTGTGAGGTTTTGGTGGTGGTGGGGTAAAGGTGAGGCTCTGACAGTGAGTGATGTGCTGCTGGTCATTCAGACAGTCTGAGATTGGCATCTCCACAGGCTTTAGGAGCAGAAGAAACACAGTGGGGTCAGACTAAACACAGCCCTGTCCACACAGCTTCTCTGGGGACTACAAAGGGCAAAGCTGCTCCTCTCAATCCACTTCCAATCCATCCCAGGCGGCGCATAAGCCACTTTTTATGATAAAGTAACACGTGTAATCTGTGTCATATTTTGTTGTCAAGGAAATGATTTTCGTCCTGTCACTTCAAAGATGTACTGACTGTCCGATGTGAAATAAATAATACAGGTTATTATTTACATCTGAGGACAAAAAACATGTCAATGAAAGACTAAAGAAAAATTCCAGTTCTGATTATTCATAGAATGTGAAGGTTTTCTTCAAACATGCAAAATCGCTGGTACTGTCCTTAGCCTTAAAGGACCATACCATTTGCATGTTTGAGCCTAATGTATTCAATTTTCATACACATAAGGTTACTGACAATCATTTCCAAAAGGATAAAACCGTATTTCAGCTTTCCTGATATTTTGCAAAACCTCTTAATCTTTCAAAATCAAATGTTCAAGTGAGACAGCTACCTTAAAAATCAATGTTTCACCTGCTAATAGTTATGCAGCCTTATGAAGTCACGGTCATTTAAATTTTTTGATAAACACAGGTCCATTTTTGGACAATATTCCGTAGTGGAGACATACATTCATTCTGTGCTTTTTATTGCGCTTAAATGCTAAAATTGCAAAAACTGCAAAACTTTGAAAAAAAACTTGAATACACATGTTGTTCACGATGATGATTACCTATCCCAAGAAAGTTTCAAGTATCAACAACTTGATTTTAATAGCGTACCAGAATGAAATGAAACCAATGGTGGTCTGGAAAGTAGGAAAAAACTTTTTTTAACTCACCATTCCAGTAATATGCTTTGGGAAATGATTGTCAGTAACCTGGCTCATACATGTAAAATGGGCAGTATGGTCCTTTAACCAAAATCCCCTACTTGTCTAACCTTTACCAAATACTTTATTAACTTTTCCAGATTTTAAGAGACATGTAGAGTATTTCACATGATTACAGAACATATATTTTTAGAACTCGTGTCTAATGCAAGTTCAGTCTCATGGAGTCTATCTCCAACATCTAGAACACAGCATGAAGCCCTAAACTAGAATGGCTGATCTTTGTACACTTCAGTAAAGACAAGGTCTATGTATATTTTCTTTAAACAAGTGTAAATTCTTCATGTGCTTTTCATTGAGAATGGTATTTGTGGCTCATGCATTGTCTCCCTATAATATTTGCACAGTTCAGCCTGGTAGTAATTGTGTATTTTGTGGCGTGTGCAGCTGACAGTTTAGCGCTGCTCAGCTAAAACAAACGACAACATGTGGAATCATCCCGTGTAAGAACTGTGGCTCCAGACGCATCCAGACAGCCTGAATGGCGAGCTCTGTGAGAATCCAGTCTGAGCTTGAATTCCTTCCAGTATTTGTGAGACAGGTTAATAACTGTAGAATTAAACTAATTACAAACACTGACTGCAGCAGAGCTGATACATGCCAAGTCAAAAAACCTTCAGAGCCTGGACCCGGGCCTATCTCCTAATTCCAAAAACATGCGAACAAAATAAGTGGATCAAACCGAGGCAGATTTAATCATTTATGCACACAAGTCTCAATTTACACGCATTTCTTTCGGTTTTGTTGGTACATTACTGAGCCGATGTGAAAACTATTCATCATTTCATCATGACAGAATAAACCGGCGACACGATTCTCATCTGCAACACGCTGACGCAAAATTCCAGCGTGCAGCGCAGACGGTTAAGACGTATTTTTTTTCCAGGAAAATGTGAAAGAGACTGAATTTCTGTTGCCATGGCTGCAGCCATTAAACACGTTCAATTCCCCAGTATGTGTGGATTCAAGAGCAAAGCCATAATGAGCTGTGGCATTAATGATACTGCAAGATGTGCTCTGGCCACAGCCTGTATTACTGCAGTTAACTGGGTTTGTAATGGGGCAGTTTTTCAGGCACGTGTCTGAAAGAGCAGACGAAGAGCAGGATTCCATCATATCTGAGTGCATTACTGGAAAGCAGGGAGCGGACATGCAGCCATTACTGTTCATTAGTGCCGTCCCATAAAGAGATTAGGTCAGGCGAGGTGGAGGGGAGCTTCATCTGTCATTTTTTGGATTCTTCTTTCTTTTGTCATTTCAATAGTCTTTCAACAGTTTATAAACATTAAAGGACCATACTACCCATTTTGTATGTTTGAGCCTAATATATTAAATTTTCATACAATAAGGTTACTGACAATCATTCCCCAAAACATACTACTGGAATGGTGAATTAAAAAAAAAATAAAATTTCCGACCTTCCGCCATTGGTTTCAGTTCATTCTGGTACGCTATTAAAATCAACTTGTTGATACTTGAAACGTTNCTTCCGCCATTGGTTTCAGTTCATTCTGGTACGCTATTAAAATCAACTTGTTGATACTTGAAACGTTACTGGGATCGGTAATCCATTATCGCCAACAAGACATGTACTCAGGTTTTTTTGTTTTGTTTTGCAATTTTTGTGTTTAAAAGCAATAAAAAGCACAGCATGAATGTATGTCTCCACCAAAAGTTTATGCGTTTATGGAAAAATTTAAGCAACCATGACTTCATAATGCCGCATAACTGTTAGCAGGCAAAACATAGATTTTTAAGGTGGGTGTATCGCTTGAATATTTGATTTTGAAAGATTAAGAGATTTTGCAAAATATCAGGAAAGCTGAAATACGGTTTTATCCTTTTGGAAATGGTTGTCAGTAACCTTACATGTATACAAAAATGAAATATATTAGGCTTAAACATGCAAAATGGGTAGTATGGTCCTTTAATATGCAGGCTAAGCTTCTGGTTGCTTTAAACGGTAACATTTCACCCTCACTTGTAAAGACAAAGTATCTCCTTATCTGTCTGCAAAGGCTAAATTAAAAGGGCATTTGGACAACATTCTTAGAGAAACTTATAATTACCCACATACTTATATCTATTACCACTGACAGTGACCTGAAAGCGTGGCGTGAACCGTGGAATGATAATAACAGTAATAGTGTTGCAGCCAACTCCCACTTTGTTTGTGAGAGAAGACGGTTATGAGGGTGACTGGCCTTTGATTTTGGGAATCAGTAAATCAGTCTTTAGGCTACAATGAGACATCTCATTTGAGGTATTTGGGTATTTTGAATTTATTGGTCCCAAAATGCCCCCTATCCATCTCTGACCAACACAGCATTTTTTTTTTTTTTTTTTTNTTTTTTTTTTTTTTTTTTTTAACTAGGGAATACACTGAGAAGTTTATAGAAGAGCACTTAAGTTCACAGACGGGTTTACTGCTGGCTCCGTGCACTTGGTGTGAAATAACAAACATTTCTCTTAAAACCATTTCACTGCTCAAAGAATGTGTGGTGTTGCTGAAACCCAAATAGCTGCAGAGACAGCGATTCATATTTACATATACATTTTATAAAACACACTTGGTTTCCACACATAGCACAGTGTCAGGCTTGATTAATTTGATAATTACTGTGGAAAATGCAAAGTACAACAAACCACAGACCAAAATAGTACGAAGGGTAAAACGCTTAAAGAAAAGTATAAAAACCAACTATGTGAAATAGTTTTAACAGTTTTTATTACTTATTAGACCTGTCGAAATTTTTTATTTATGTACTTATGCCGTCTCTCTCTCTCTTTGAAATTGCTCTGGTGTATGAATTATGCTGTGTAAACATGCCTTCATTTTCAATCTCCTCTCGCCAAATTTGAGCCTTTTTTGTTGCCGTCTTTAGGAGAACAGCGCTACGGTAACAAATTCATTAGAAATTAGACTTGATTGCTGCTGTAAAACACTTGTTCTTAAAATGAATTACAGCAATGCAATCGTATTGCAATGGAAACATAACATACAGGTCACAAGCTTATTTATTTTTAGAGGGGAAAAAAATCTCATTGTTTTAGTGCAGGTCTAGTGTTTCTCTCTTCTCTCATAAGTGGTATTACTGTCATTTAGCCTAATCCAAATAATCAGTGAAATCAAAGCTGAGCTCCAAGAAAAGCAGCTGACTGGTGCCAGCGCAAATCAAGCTATTTATCATTCCCAGCTAAACATGTCTTTGCATTACATGCATCTTTACCGGACACCCTTATTTTCTGGATGCTTTAGACCTTCTGCCATTCAAATAAAACACTTAAAGAGTACCAGTGCGCTCCTCTGCTTTATGTGTTGCTGTGGTTGAGCCAAAAAAAAAAAAAAAAANGAAAAAAAAAAAAAAAAATCTCTTCTGCTGAAGGGGTAATGACATAACACGTGCTGTGGGATCCCAAAGGAGTTTCATTTAGTGGAATATAGCCAAAGTGATGAATCAGCTCAGCAACCAATCAGTAATCACGCTAAATGTCTACAATCAGACAAGACTATTAATCAATGTATTAAACATTTAGAGAAAATCATGGAGGAAAGACACTTCCAATAGTGATATATCAATCCTACACCAAGGAAGACGATGCGGATGCTGTGTTATGGCAAATCTGGAAAACAGGATGACGGAAAGTGCCAAACTGATGAAAGCCCAGACAAAAAAATACAGTTTCTGCTTCAGTATTCCAAAAGAAACGCTTCTTCTATTTTATGTTCAGCCGCTCATGCTGCTTTGTTTCAAGCTGCTTGGCTGACTGCAGGTCTGGCCTGCTGATTGCAGTGATAGACACAGAGGAATCTGGTGCTGGCTGCCAGAAACCACAGAGGGAAAGGAGAGGACCCTCAGTCTGCTGTGGGGCTGTGCCGGTAGGGAGAGGTAAACACAAGTCGTCCCTCCTTGGTATGCAGGGCTTATGTTGGCCCAAAGTGGAGCTGAGAGTCAGAGGAGGTGCCAGTCTGTGGTCTGCTCAGTAAAAAACACAATTATTTTTAATGAATGCAAAAGAAATACCTGGGAAAACAAACGCCTGGTATTATGCTAATGCCAAACCATTGCAACCTATGAAACAATCAAATCTATACCAGCCCAGACACGCAGAAGAGCTTAAGAAGAGCTTAATCTGTAAAAGTTGGAGATGTAAAGACGAGGTATTATTTGCAGCGTATCTGTCTCCCCTCATCTTGCAGCAAGCAGCAGCCTGACAGAATTGCTGCTCCGCTTTCTTCATTCCAAGTTCAAAAGCCTTAAACAGGCAACTACATACTGATACACAACTACACAGCTCATAAAGTCAGAATCAGTCACATTTTATGCTTGACTCAAGTCTTTAATATACTCTTTTAACATTTCACGACTATTTCAATCCGAGCAATTAGTCAAAGTTAATCTGTTTTGGATTAAGTTATATCCTTTCGGGAACAATGAGAGGATGAAAACCCTGGTCATCACTGAACGTCTTAAAAAAACTACTTCTGATTTTTGCTCAACAGTGTGAACAAAGACGGCGTCAATCAAGCACCTTCACGCCATCTGTTGTGGCAGGCATGGGGGGGGGCGGTGTTGTGACATGCTTGATGAGGTTCTCCTCAAAACTTTCAGCCATTTTTGTGGATGTCATATGTTACCTTGCTACCGACGTCACTTGACATTACTGCCCCCACGGTTTTTGGTAAGTATTGCATCTTGCAAACGCAAAAATGTTACTTCTGAGGACACGCACAAGCATCAAAATTGAAAAGAGGCAAATGTCAATGTATGAAGTTAATTTTTATCCTCCACTAAAATCTTCATTGAGACATTACAACATTACGATGACCAAGACAAAAAGAACTGAAAAATCACAGCTGAATTCCTACAATAATGCACTCCGTTAAATATATCAAGATAATAAAATGTATAAACTGGTGGAACACAGAGCCAAAGGTATAAAAAGCTCCATAAAAACTACAAAATGACCCTGTCTTATTTTCTTAAATGGGCACATACATCATATCTAAGTTACATCGCCTTATGAAAACTTCCTGTTCCATTAGGAAACCAAATATTTGAATAAGATCGTGCAGTCTGATGACTTATCATTCGCTGTGGCTGAATTGTTTCAAAAGTTCAGGATCTGATTTGCTTGACTGAACTCTGAAATCCAGCTGTGCTAATATTAATGATGCTGATACTAACCTGTACATTAACAGCAAAGAAAACCACACCTTGCTGAATATTATCTAGCCGCTGTAGCAGGCGGGTGGTGCTGAGCAGACATCAGAACTACACTTTCAGCTGATGTTGGCCTAAGTTTCTCCATCAGCTGAAATTTATTGTATTCATTACATATCCATTATGACTTGTAGGGTTGTAAAAAATAGAGCGAGAGGTTAAAAGTTTCAACCTAACTATTTTTTTAAATCATTTTGAGACACTAACATGATTTATTATCATTTTGTGAGGAAAAAAGCAAGTTTCAGAATATGAATTGGTAATCTGTGATTTTGTCTTCCATATAACAGCACATTAAGAACTCATTGTGCATGCATAATAAAAAGGCCTTTTACAAAAAAAATACAGTTGATTTGCACAGCTCAGTATAAAAAAAAGGAGAAATATATAAAAAGCCTATTCAGAAACGAGGATTCCCTTGAGCACACCAATATCTATAATTGTAATCTATTAAAAATCACAAAAAAAAGGAGGTTGAAGAATAGGCTTCCAAGCGGAGCCATTATTTTGTTACCTCTGGCAGACAGAAAGGCACCTGGGAAATCTGAGCTGACATTAAGGGGGAGCAGCAGTCCAGCAGAAAAACTATATCACTTTCCTAAGCTAATTAGCTCTGTATATTACCAATCAAAAGAGCCTCGCTCTGAAACACAATGGCCAGCCAAGAAATATATTTGTCTTCCATTTGTGAAAGACTGGCAGGGGAAAGACTCCAGGACTGAATATTATTCACCCAAAATATTCCAGGGGATAAAATGTTGCATTAAACTGGGATCTCAGCATCTGATTTTTGTCACTGCTACCAACTGCTGTACCAAAACAAATGGATGAGGCTTTTGTTTGAAACTAGATCTCGCGATTTCTAAATGAGTTAGTCACTTAATAGTTCCATCAAAGTTCGTTTTGAAGTCATCGTCTCACCATTTCAGTGAGACTTTTTAATGTTGTTTCAATAAAAACTAAACTCCCTGTTGTATTTAACACTTGAGTTTTGATTTCAGACAATTGTGAAAAATTGAACTAAAAAGTTTTTTTTCTTTTTTGCGACATCTTAACTTTCTGATTGAGGTTAAAGTGTCATAAGATGATAATGTCTGAGCAAAATAATTGCCTTCACAGTGGAGCACGTGGGAGTTTAAGGCTGAAGTCATCCAAAATAGACAAAATTCCTCTAAGTAGATCACAGGTTAGATTTTATGCAGTCAATGCACAACCTACACCACCAGAGGGGGTGAAAGGATCAAGTAAAGGATCTGTCTTAGCTGACAGAGTCCATGTAGAGAAAGTATGCTTCAGATAAGTAATCCATCACAGAGAACCAAACAGTATTCTTATTTTTTTTGTTGAAATTGCTTAATCTGATCCAACAGGAAGTTGCACAGAAGACAACATATGTCTCCACTAAACTAAAATACAGTTTTATGTTTTGGAAAATGGTTGGCAGTAATGCAATGATGCAGGTTGTATTTATTGAGTTTAAACATGCAAAATCACCATTGTGGTCCTTTAAAGCTTTTACAGCAACAACCTTAACTTGGAACAGGGAAAGAAGCTCATTATTTGTTGTTGAGAGGGTTAAAGTCGTCTCCCTTAAAAATTGTCTTCAAAACAGGATTATAAGAATGGCGTGAGTGCAATGATAGAGTCACTCCTTTATGGTAGATAACTCAGAATTATCACTATATACCACCACCAAAGTGATGTCACAGGAAACCACAACCATCGTCTTCCCTCAGGAAACATCTGCTCCCACACTCCACTTTAACAACTAGTCAGCAGAGAGAAAGAAATGTGCAGGGGAGGGAGGGCGTCACAGCCAGGGTGGGTGTGGGGGATGATGTTCGGTCTCACTGAATTGTGTGGTAAAGTGGCAATACAGCGGATTATAGGGGCAACAAGGAAATGACCCTTCAATTCATTGTTTCCACTGAAAAGTCCTCTGAGGTGCAGAAAGAAGGCGGTTTACATCTCAGGCCAAGATTCGCCTCTGAGATGATGTAGTTTGATTTCTTATACATTTTGATCAACAACACTTGTCTATGGGAATGTTTTTAGCACGATTTTGATGAAAGTTTCTCGTCAAGGTTAAAACTGGGCTAAATTTGGTTGAAAAGTACAAGATTTTAAGGCATCTAGGTTACAGCAATATTTCAATGTCTATGTTTCAGTGTGAGTCAGGTCCTTTATATACGTATAGTGAAATAAAGACATTGAAGAGATGTAACTCACTTATAATGTTAATGTTAATCATAATAGGTTCAAAATATGGTAAAAATCTAATCTAAAATATGACAAAATGTTGCACAGATGCAACAGGTTTCACATTCTGATTTGAGCCCATAATGAACTTAATGGCATCATTTTATGTGTGCAGCATAGGTTAAATGAGTCCAACTTTAGTTTGCAGTTTTTATCATCATGATGCAGAACACTGACTATGTTTAAAAAAAAAAAAAAAGGTAAAAACTCACTAAGTCAAAAGACAGTAATTCCAATAAATTACCACAGTCATGAATTCAGACACGTTATTGATAGAAAATGACGTTTAGAACACGGATTTGCTAGCTGGTGTAGCTTAAAGACAAAAGTTACAATAATCACATAATATCTCTGGCAAAGACTCCTAGTTTTGCAGCTTAATTTCCCAAATGTCCTCAAAAATCTTTAAGCATGAGAGTAGTTCATTTTAAAATTACTTACCAAAGGGGATGTCTGAGATTTATCCATTTCCTGTTAACTTTGTTGTAGCAGAGAATTAGCCTGCAGTCATGGCGTCATGAAGATTTTCCGAGTCGTTGCTATTTCAAAAGATTATCGTGAAATAAATCAGCAACACTGTAAAAACAAAACAAACAACGTCCTAAACGCTTAAAGGTTAGCTAAGTCTTCTGAAACGTTTCTCAAACAGTTTAGCTTTACACAGATAAATTAGCTAGCTGTTAAGAAAAGCTTAGCTAGCTAAACCACGAAATAAGTTCATTCCTCATACATTTTTTAGTATAAATTTACACTCAATCAGTTAATTTCCGCAATATGTGTTTACACATAAAATGTAGTTGACATGACTGAAATGTGAGTGTGTGCTACTAGAACCTTCTCAGTTAACTTGTCAGTAAGTAAAGGTGAAGCTCAGGTTTAAGTAGTAACGTTAATGATGGCTGCGTTCCATTTAGTTGACAGTAAGCCATGTTGGAGAACCAGAAGGGACACTACCAAGGGCCTGATTCTAGTACACCGAGATGGAATGCAGTACTTTTTGTATCAACTGGATGACTAAATTTAGTGGTACAGCAGGAATTATGATTTTTTTTTTAATGTATGCAAAATTAGTTTACATCATATTACAAGATTTTAACTAATTTAGTTGTACGTATACCAAGTTGTACGTATATTTAGTTGTACGTATCGGCAAGAATGAAAGGAAAGGTGTACAAAACGGTGGTGAGACCAGCGATGTTGCATGGCTTAGAGACAGTGGCACTGAGGAAAAGACAGGAGGCAGAGCTAGAGGTAGCAGAGACTAAAATGCTGAGGTTCTCTTTGGGAGTGACGAGGATGGATAGGATCAGGAACGAGTACATCAGAGGGACAGCGCATGTTAGATGTTTTGGAGATAAAGTCAGAGAGGCCAGACTGAGATGGTTTGGACATGTANTTTGGACATGTACAGAGGAGGGATAGTGAACATATCGGTAGAAGGATGCTGAGGTTGGAACTGCCAGGCAGGAGGCCTAGAGGAAGACCAAAGAGGAGATTTATGGATGTAGTGAAAGAGGACATGAAGTTAGTTGGTGTGAGAGAAGAGGAGGCAGAGGATAGGGTTAGATGGAGGCAGATGATTCGCTGTGGTGACCCCTGAAGGGAAAGCTGAAAGGAAAAGAAGAAGAAAGAAGAAGTTGTACGTATACCAGAGTGTCCTGACATCTTGTTTTTCTGTGTTTTGAGATCATTTGTAATTTTTCTTTGTGTATATATACCAATATGTTATGACAGACTGCATAGTCTCATGTTGAGCCCTTGTGGAGTATAAATGTATAATAAAAGTGCTAAATATGTTTGTATATGTCCCAGCATTTATATCCTCAGGATTTTTGTGCTATATGGAGCTTTTGGTAGCTATATCTCATATCATGAAGACCATAACTTTATTCATGAAGGCAGTATTAAACACATTTGTATTATAAAGGTATATTCACTTTCCAAGCCCAGTTACTTTGCTATAATCCTGTGTGTAAAATAACACAGCACTTGATGACACAGAGTCATTTCATACAGTAAGCATTACTATGTGCAATCTTCTTTTCCTTTTGGCTTTCCCTTCAGGGGTCACCACAGCGAATCATCTGCCTCCATCT
>VXCM01002171.1:164676-177541 GCA_014773175.1 Lucifuga dentata | reverse complement strand
TTAATCTTTCAAAATCAAATATTCAAGTGATACACCCACCTTAAAAATCCATGTTTTGCCTGCTTACGCAAAATTTGAAGTCACGGTTGTTTAAAATTTTCGCAGATCTTCTTTTGGGACTATATTCCCGGTGGAGACATACATTCACTCTGCACTTTTTATTGCACTTAAACGCTAAAATTACGTAACTTCTAAAAAACCTGAATACACTTGTTGTTCCCGATGATGGATTACCTACCCCAAGAATGTTTTAAGTATATCAACAAGTTGATTTTAATAGCGTACCAGAATGAACTGAAACCAATGGTGGAAGGTAGGAAAAACATTTTTAATTCACTGTTCCAGGAGTATGCTTTGGGAAATGATTGTCAGTAATGTTATGTGTATGAAAATTGAATATATTAGGCTCAAACATGCAAAATGGGTGGTACGGTCCTTTAATGAAAAAAAAAATCAGGCATATTTATAGCATGAGATCATGAGCAGTAGGTGTAATTTGTTTTGGATCCGATTAAGGGTCCAGATAATGTTTAGGGTTGTTGGGTTGCAGAAATAGTGCTCTTCTGTGTTCATGTGCTTAGGTCAATGCAGAATGCTAAATTTTATATTAGCATTTCTTTTTGTCAGATTTTTACATCATACACTGTAAAGCCAAATCTAAGGCTTGGTTATTCTTTTTTTTTTTACTCGTCTGCGTTGTTCCCTTTTTGGATCTGTTGACCCCACAATCGGGGTCAACAGATTACACAGCGTATTTAATTCCTGCAGCCACAAAGAGATGCTGGCAGCTTTGGTCTGTCGATACTCTGAGAATCTACATGCATCCATGTCCGCCTTGTTTAAAGATGGCCGCCACGATGGTGTTAGACATCTGTTACTCTGCGGGGTTTTATGTGGCCTGTTACACCCATAGAGATGCAGTTTGTTCTTCCAAAAACACCAAACGGCTTCATGTCCGTGGCAACCGCATTCGATGCCCGTCCCCAAGTTGCCTCGGTGCGTTCAGCCCTGCCCTGCCCTGTGAGCGGTGATGTCAGTGACTGCGGGCGGCCCGGCTGGATGCAGGTGAAGAGCCGTGATGGGTTTGAGCCACCCCAAAAAAAAGTGAGATAAGTNCGGCTGGATGCAGGTGAAGAGCCGTGATGGGTTTGAGCCACCCCAAAAAAAAGTGAGATAAGTGGGAGGGGGAAGGGGCATGGCAGGCGGACACAGAAGATTGGCACCTTTTTATGGGATTAGTGTCTCTTTGATATTCTGGAGGGTAATCCCAGACTGAAAAGAGAGGTTAACAGATGAGAGAATCACAGCGAGCAAGTAAAAGAGAATTAGCCCACCTCTGAACGGGCTCTGAAGAGAGAGAGAGGAGAGAGAGAGAGAGGGGAGAGGGGAGAGGNACCTCTGAACGGGCTCTGAAGAGAGAGAGAGGAGAGAGAGAGAGAGGGGAGAGGGGAGAGGAGCAGAAGAAGAAGGGGAGGGGTTATTTGTGAAATGCTGCTTTTGTCTGGGGCCTTGTCAAACATTTAGTTTCATTCTTTTGCTGTGGGGAATCATGCTTTGTGTGTTTGGCCTACAAATGGCCTGAGAGAAAGTGTATTCACTCAAGCCGATTGTCGCTCCACAAGAGGAGTTGGTTTTGACTTGCACACACGCACGAAGTAACCTTCAAGGTTCAGAGTTAAAAGCTTGAAAAAAAAAAAAAGGATCAGTCTGAAGAAGCCTGAACCCAGCACCCAGGTTTTTTTGTTTTTTTTTTTTTCCCACGGACGTGTACATGGTTGCTAGCAAGCTTACCACCCTCCTTTCCCATATCTTCAGAAACTATGGCAACAAATGAGAATACCCCCACCCTCACCCCACCCTTTCCACTGCCGCCACCTCTTCTTGGCCCCCCATGTTCCTCTCTCACTGGGCGGCCCCTGATGCACCAGCTGCTATGTTGCGTAGCAGCAAATAGTCATCAAAATGCCATCTTTGTGGGACTTCACCACCAAGGCTGCCATAGGCGCAACATACTTGCCAGTGTGTGTGTGTGTGTGTGTGTGTGNGGGGGGGGGGGGGGGTCACTGGAGTTGAGGTGGATATGTGCCATAATTGAGCTGTGTTAGATGTTGGCGCGAGACTCAGCACGATGTTGCAAATGGGTTACGCTTTTTCCCCAGCTGATTCAAGACGTCAGGCTAAGTTGGAATACGAGTATGTGTGTGTGCGTGTCTGTGTGCGTGTGCCTGATAGTGCATGTATGTAAGTCAGTGTGTATGCATGTGCGTAACAGCTCCACTTGTGTCTGTCTGCAGGGAGTGTGTGCTGCTTTTGCCAGCACACTCTTATGCTGGCAGCTGTGTAGCTACCTGCCCAGTGCACCCCGGCTCTCTTTCTCTCTCTCTCTCTCTCTCTCTCTCTCTCTCTCTCTTCCTGTCTCCCATGATGGGGAGTGGAGTAGATGCTAGGGGCCGATAGTAGCACAGTGCCACTTCCTGGTCTTGCTGATAAGCTTTCTGTGCTGCAGATGGCTATCACTTAAAGGGTCCACACACACACACACACATGCTCGCGCACAACGACATTCACACACACACACACGAGTGCAGACACACACTCCTGCTACCTGTTGACAAGCCCTTGCACAGCCCTCCTGCAGGCACCTCAGCAGCAGCAGAGACTCTGGTTATCTGCTTGATTTCACTTAGTGTGGATGCATTTGTGTGTGTGTGTGTGTGTGTGTGTGTGTGTGTGTGTGTGTGTGTGTGTGTGTGNATTGTTTCGTTCACACACACACACACACACACACGGCCCCCTGTGAGAGGTAGAGTGATGTATTGAGGGAGAGGGCTGATTAATGAGGAGCGTTTATTAGAACATCTGTGTCAAAGATGGCGGAGAAAGAGGGAGCGAGAGACATAGAGAAAGATGGGGGGAAAAGAGAGAGAGAGGCACACCGTCGTCCCCAGGCCTCTTGTTTGTTGCCTGGTGCTGCCTTAGCCCAGATATACTGTAAATAAAACATGGCAGGCTGGAGGAGAGGAGTTCATTATTCCTCTGACTTAAAGGAGAATCCATCTCACTTTAGAGGTATGATTTTCAGATGGATCTCCTGCTGCCAGAACCAGGTTCAACTGGAACGATGTGCTTGGCGTTTATTTGTGAGGCACTTAATGAAGACCAGAACCATTTATTCTGGCTTGACCTGGTTTTTGCACCTTCAGGAGTTGAATAAGCATCAAAAAAAAAAAAAAAAAAAAAATTATATACAGCAATAATCACATCACGATCATGTAAGAGAGTTACTTTGACCAAAGCGAGCGAAAGCAGTTTGAATTTGCGGTTGTTTTGTCACACCGTTAGCATAAAAATGCAAAAGAAGGACTTTCCTCATTCATGAATGTGTGAGCAGTTATGACTTCCTAACCCGAACTTAACTCATTCAGAGTTTGAATGAAGGGCTTTTAAACGTTCCTATAAAGACGACCTTGTTACAGACCTGCCAGACCTCTCTAATCTCCCAAATTTCATCATGACGCGGCGCGTTTGGCACGAATATCCAGTTCCTCTATGTGCTTTACCTTTGACCTGAAACATAAACAGCTCAATGGGTGTGACAACGTATAAGCGTATTTTATAGGAGCAGGCGGGGCAGCAAGTCGCAGGCATTATGATTAGTGGCTTTGGTTGGTTTTTTCCGTGACACGTTTGAAAGGATTTGAAGACTTTGAAACAATAGCGAACTCATCCTGGACATTGTGCTGCTTTTGTTCCGTTGTGTTTACGGTTTAATAGCATTTCATCAGACTTGGCAGCGAGCACAATGAGGATGCCACGTAACTTCTCTGAACACTCACTTATTGGTCAGAATTACGTAATGGGAATTTTTTTATTGTGCATCTCCTTGTTAAAATCCTGCTTGAAGGACCATGCTGGTGTTTTTTTTTTTTTNCTTTTTTTTTTTTTGTTTTGTTTTTTTTCATGTTTGAGTCCGTTACATTTCTCACAACTGTTTTCCAAAAAAACGCTCCTGGAGTGGTAAATTTTAAATTTTTTTTTCCCCCCCACCTTCCAGACAGCCGTTGGTTTCAGTTCATTTCAGTACGCTGTGAAAATCAACTGGTAAAGACTTCTTGAAATGTGCTTGAGAGAAGTTTAACCGATCAATGGAGCTACACAGAAAAAATTGTATGTCTCCACCAGGGAATATAGTACCATGAAAAGACTGCTTTTACTGAGAAATTAAAATTGCCATATCTTCTACATGCAAACATACGTGTTAACAGGTGAAACTGAAACTTGAATTTTAAGGTTAGTGTGTCAGCTCAATATTTGATTTGAAAAAATT
Organism: Lucifuga dentata; assembly: GCA_014773175.1. NCBI lineage: Eukaryota > Metazoa > Chordata > Actinopteri > Ophidiiformes > Bythitidae > Lucifuga > Lucifuga dentata. The sequence goes on along the minus strand of VXCM01002171.1, from coordinate 173,214 downwards.
AGGGCATTTGGTAGAATAGGCATGAGAAGTGAAATATGGTTAAATATTTTGGGAAATGGTTGGCAGTAATGTAACCTGTAGTGTTTATTGGGCTCAAACATTCAAAATCACTGGTATGGTCCTTTAAAGTTGATTGGCATTCCCATTTGGCATCAAGGTCTTATTTCAAATTTGAATGAATTCCTCTTTTTACAATTTGATCTGTATGGAAGGAAACTTGAGCACATCTTGGTCCTTTGGATCTTCCCACGAACTGTCGCACTCATTCCTACCGCCTCCAAAGCATTACTTTGGGTTCTGTTTGACCGTGTTTTCGGCTCTCATTCTTGTGTGTGCTGGCAGAGTTCTCCAACTGGATGATCTACGCACAGCATCCATGTAGAGGTCAGGAGGTCAGAGTTAGGACAATTTTCTGATGGCACACCTCCCACCATGTACCCACTGTTCATGCATAGGAGCTGCTGCCAAAGAACCAGAATCACCCTCTACCTCTTTGTCGTGTTCACCGCTGCCCCGCTCTGCCAGAAGGCTCCCCGCCATCCTCCGAGCGCATATATTAAAGGAAATGATAAAGATGGCATACCTGTAATTTGAAAACAGATGGTTTGCTTCTTTTGAATATTTATAACAATCAAAAACAATTTCTCCTGCACCAGCCTCGCTTTTCGCCCGGAGGCCGGCAAGGTGTTAAAACATTCATTTTAATGAAACCGAAGGAGGGAAAAAAAAAAAATTAGGTTCTTTTGTTTTTCTCAGGAGGAGGACGGTTGAAGTAAATACAGGGAGGGCAAAGAGTCGACTGTAAAGGGGGAGATGGGAGCACGCGAGCTGAAGACTACACGCTCAGCGCAGCCCTCGATCCACTTGAAGTCGTTGTCTTTAACAGATTGTATAAATAAAGAGCCGCGAAATAAGAGGTTCATCTGTTTGCATTGCCCGACTCCCCAGATGCTGATATTCAGTAAGCCACGCTCCTCTTTTCTTTTGAAGGTAAATATCTCTCCTGCTGCTCGCTCTCAGTGTCAGCAGAGCTGCTAATTCAGCCGATCTAATTTACCCGCTCTGAGATAAGCAAATGTTCAGACAAACTCAATGGCATTTGATATAAAGGAATGGGTTAAAGCGTATTTGATTTATATTATTTGTTTTACCTTGAAACGATGAGATCTCACTTTCTGCATGTCTGGTACTTTTGGCCTTTTTCGTGCTGGGTTTTTACTGTGTCCTTATCCTTTCTTTGTTTTGACAAGATACAGCATGTTTCACAAGCTTTAATATTATGTCTGTATTTTCCACAATGAGAAGCTAAAGTCTCTCTCTCTCTCCCTTCCTCTCTCTCTCTTTCTCTCTCTCTCTCAATCAATCTCTCTCTTTCAGAGTATGATTTCCTCCATTGTGAACAGCACTTACTATGCAAATGTGTCGGCGGCAAAGTGTCAGGAATTTGGGCGCTGGTATAAACATTTCAAGAAGACAAAAGATATGATGGGTAAGCAAAACGGAGGGGCGTAAAGTATGGCGCTCACACATTTGTCTCTTTGCACACATACACACACGTGCGCACACCAATCACCATTTCAATATGTTCCCAACCCAACAGCCTCTTTGTCTTTCCGACTGTTGCGTGAAGCAGAAATACATTTCTATCTTGTTATCTAATAATTCAGTTTTGCACTTGAACGCAACGTTATCTTTGATTTATCCATCACCGCTTTAACTAACCGCTCCACCAATCGTCGAGGCAGATCGAGTCCCCTGACTTGTTTTTTTGTTTGTGCGAGCGTGCGGCGCTTTAGTTTCCCACGAACAAAAGGCAGCGATGACTTCACCCGGCCACCGCCTAGTCTGAAATTCAATTAGATTTCCTTATCAAACGTCGAACAACGCATGCTTTATGTTATCTCACAGAAATCCCCTTTGACCCACCAGGAAATGAGGTTATATAACACCAGTAGCACCGTAGCCGGAGATAGAATTTTGATGTATTTTTATGTCTTTTGATTAAGCAGAATTCGACTGTGTTGCAGGGCTCATGGCAGTGTAATGTTGAGATATTAGCCTTAACAATCTGTTGAACAGTCATTTTTTTTTTTTTTTTTNTTTTTTTTTTTTTTTTTGCTAGCATGCTACTGCCTGCGCTGATGACAGATGTGATAATATATCAAATGTTTTCACAGCCTCCATGCAAATAGCGTGTTGCGATCACATCTTATCTGATTTTTTTTTTTTTTTTTTTTNTTTTTTTTTTTTTTTTTTTTTTTTTTTTTTTTTTTTTTTTTTGCAATAATTATTTTCTCTTAATGTTTTTCTTTTTTCCTCAAAATTGGAGATCTGGTCTTCTAACCTCAGTGTTGCTGGTCTGGATCTTGGTACTTTGAGTGTTCGCGGTTAGCTGGAGTGGGAGGGAAGTCCCGCAGAAAGCCTTAACCCTGTGTTTCTTTTCTCACGTCTCTACACTGTGTGTGTGTGTGTGTGTGTGTGTGTGTGTGTGTGTGCGTGCGTGCATGCGTGTGCGTGTGTGTGTGTGTTCATATGCGTGCCCTGCCATCTGACTGTGCAGGCATGCGCCAACCCTCCCAGCTGGAGGGCTACCTGGGGACGTGTGTCCTCCGTGAGAGTCCGCGTGCCAATGCACTAGGTATGTCGCATCACAGACACACACACACACACACACACACACACACACACACATCTGTACATTTTTTTTCTCGACCCCCTAACCCTAATCCTTCATGTTACATAGCTAACTTTAACTCACACCCCAATCTAATCTGAGTCTAGTTATTAGTTAATTAATCCCAAAACCCAAATATCCTAATGAGAGCACATCCCTCCACCAAGGCCGAACAAGTCCAGAGCCTCTAATAACAACTGACTTAAAAATAAAGAAACAACTGTAATTCTAGGACCTAATTATTTTATTTCTCATTATAATGTATCCATATTGGTACCAAATCTATTGGCCATAGATCTACCAAAGCTACTGGTCATTTATCGTGGCAAATAGCTGATATTTTTTTTTTTTTTTTTTTNAAAAAAAAAAAAAAAAAAATCCTGTATCTGCCCCTGCGTCTGGATTGGTACCAAAATTGAATGGGTTCTTCCTTGAGCCATGCTCTACCCTTCCAGCATGTTTAATCAAAATCAGGTCAGAATATGTTGGGTAATCTTGCTAAAACACAAATAAATAAATTAACCAAACCTCAGACAGAGGTGAAAACATAAGCGTCTCTGCCGAGATAAAAATGGCTTTTACCTTGGAAGCTAATTTAGAACAAAACCTCTCAGCAATATAGCACACTTGAATCATCCCTCCTTAGTATGTCCTTCTCCAAAAAGAAAACTTAAAGGACCATACCACCCATTTTGCATGTGTTTTCATACACGTAAGGTTACTGACAATCATTTCCCAAAGCATACTGCTGGAACAGTGAGTCAAAAAATTGTTTTTCCTACCTTCCAGACTGCCATTGGTTTCAGTTCATTCTGGTACGCTATTAAAATCAACTTGTTGATACTTGAAACGTTCTTGGATAGATAATCCATCATCGCCAACAAGACGTGTATTCGGGTTTGTTTTAGAAGTTACATAATTTTAGCGTTTAAGTGCAATAAGAAGTGCAGAGTGAACGTATGTCTCCACTGGGGAATATAGTCCCAAAAGAAGACCTCTGTTTATCGAAAATTTTAAGGACCTTGACTTCATAATTTTGCATAACTATTAACAGGAGACACATGGATTTTTAAGGTGGGTGTATCGCTTGAATATTTGATTTTGAAAGACTAAGATTTTGCAAAATATCAAGACAGTTGAAATACAGTTTTATCCTTTGGGAAATGATTGTCAGTAACCTTATGTGTATGAAAACACATGCAAAATGGGTGGTATGGTCCTTTAATTTTCAGTTGCGTACCTAAGTGTCAAGAAGCATAGACTTGCAACCTGCTCTTATTTTAAAGAAATCCTTTGTCGTTCTATCGTTGAGTCCTGATAAGTCACAAGCAATAACATATATACTTGTGTGTGTGTGTGTGTGTGTGTGTGAGATCACGAGAAGTTCTATACACACCCATGTACACACATTCATAGAAATGTGTCATTTTAGCCAAACCCCAAAAACAAAACCTGGCGTACAAGCCTCAGGTGGCCGTCAGAAGCCTCTAGCAACTCTCCCAACCTTAATATTCATGACGGGCTGCTGTCTGCCATACCAGCGCTGGTGAAACGCCAAGCGCCCAGGCAGGAAGAGAGGGTGGCACGGTCATCCCTTTGTGCTTTGGCGACGTCATCACGTGACTCTGCATTAGCTTCAGTACAAGGCGTTTAGCAAGCAGTTTGAGACTGAAGTCAAGGGGGGTAGAAAAAAAAAATGTAGCCGGTCACAGGTAGAGGAAAGGTTCTGCTTTGCCAGCAGAAGCAGTGTTACTGCAGCCAGAAAACATGGTGTCTCTTGTTTTGAAGTGGCAAAGCCAGCGGGCGGCCTTGTAGCCAACACAGGAAAGAGAGTTGGGTCAATTTGTGTCTGTCTTCTCCTCACTCCCCATTCCCCCTCTCTCCCTCACTCGCACACTCCCTCCATGCCCATTGTGTGTTTAATCCGGGGCTCTTTTGTGGCAGGATTCCACACGAGGACTCCCGCTTCTGTGGCAGCCTTTTTTTTTTTCCTCCCAGGGCCTGCCATGCTCTTCTGTCACCCCTTCTCTTTTCAGTTTGCATGGAAATGCCTCTGTGTGCTTGTGTTTGTGTGTCATGAGTGTGCCCCCCAGCAGTTTGTGTGAGCAAGCATATGCACACACACACACATTCACATATGAGCGAATGAGCTCAGCATACCATCACAGCAAGGGAATGCCAGGGATTACAGGGAGAGATGTGATTATTACCCAGATTTTTTTTTTTTTTTTTNTTTTTTTTTTTTTTTCCTCACACATCATTTGTTTCCGATAAATGCTCAATAGCCCCGTCTGGCCTGGTGTTTTGTGGCTGCTGACAGTTAGCAAACAGGCAGCTCAAACGCACAATTATTGTGGGTATTTTGGAGAATATCCATGCACTTAATCTTTCATCTGCTGAAAAATTCAGCTTTTCGAAGCCCCCCCATCCCCATAACAGCAATTTATGCTTTTTAGAATCCCATATGATGGTTTTCTGTGAGATGTGGAGGCCGCCGTGCACTTTTAAGGTGTTAATGTTTCCATATGAATTCTTAAAGGCTGCCCCCTCACACAGCGCGGAGCACGCGAAACCTTCGGCATACATGAATTCCTTCAAGAGAGGCGAAAACCTGCAGACATTCAGCCTTTTCAAACGCTCATCCACGTCACCTTGGGTAGATACACTTTGAATGTTAAATCATTGTTTTCATCCACTAAGCACATAATATAAACCCATCTTAAAATATTCCCCAACAACTATTATGGACTTAAAGGTTCCCAAAGGTAGACATGCCGCAAAGCTTCAAAATGCCAGTAAATAGTGCCGCATTCATTTTTTTAGTCTTAAAGATAATTTAACTCGAGTCAACTGTAATACATTCAACCAAGGCCATTTCTTGGGTTACATATTCCACAATGGCCTCTTTCTGTCTCTATTTACTGCTTCCTACATTTATATTTAGGCCATCTTCCCCCAAAAATGTCATATTGGCTGGCTTGTGTTCCTTATTTTAGAGTTAAGAATGTAAAGAGTGAATCAGATTTATCAGCATTGCTTCTGCTTTTGTGGATGCAAACACACACCCTACATACACATGGTAAGTACACAGTGTACCTACACACACACAGTCTCCACATGATGAGACTGCAGACATTCTCAGCTTAATTCTGAAGGCATGAGCTGCGGAAGATGCAGGTCTAATACAATGAAGCTCTTTTATCTACTTTTACATCTATTTTTTATTTTTTTTTAACCAGTCTGTTGCTAATCAGCTGGGTCAATTCCAGCCAATTCAGTTTGGAAAGGGTGTGTGAGGGGCTCAGGGAGGCGTTTTTAATCTACCGTATCTTTGATGTTTGTGGTTTTGGTTGTTATTAGGCTATATGATAGGATGCATTCAATGCATTAAGTTTTTCAGGGAAATATCAGCTTGTGGGATTGAGAGTAAATAGGAATCTTTGCTGACAGGCTAAATTCCTTCAAACCTCAAAGCTGAGTTGAAGGACCATACCACCATTTTGCATGTTTGAGCCTGATATATTCAATTTTCATACATGTTACGTTACNAGGACCATACCACCATTTTGCATGTTTGAGCCTGATATATTCAATTTTCATACATGTTACGTTACTGGTAACCATTTTCCAAAGGATAATAATTTGCAAAATCTCTTAATCTTTCAAAATCAAAAATTCAAGCGATGCGCCCACCTTAAAAATTGATGTTCCGCTAATTTTAAATAATAAAATGATAATTTTTCGATAATTTTTTAAACTAATTTTCAATAAACACAGTCTTTTGGGACTATATTCCCCGATGAAGACATACATTCACTCCACGCTTTTTATTGCACTTAAATGCTAAATTTACACAACTTCCAAAAAAAGCCCTGAATATAAGTCTTGTTTGCGATGATGGATTACCTATCCCAAGAACGTTTGAAGTATCAACAAGTTGATTTTAATAGCATACCAGAATGAACTGAAACCAATGGCAGTCTGGAAGGTAGGAAAAACATTTTTAATTTACCGTTCCAGCAGTATGCTTTGGGAAATGATTGTCAGTAACCTTACATGTATGAAAATTGAATATATATTAGGCTTAAACATGCAAAATGGTGGTATGGTCCTTTAGCGCAGTGCAGATCTGTTTAATTTCTTCTGATTCAAGAATACAGCAAAGGTCTCTTTTCCCATTTCTCCGTGCTCAAAATAGAAGTTGAACAAATACATGACCTGTCCTTCTTTTCCCTCTGCTTCTCCTTCTTCTACCCTCTTCCTGCCTCGTCTGTCTTCCCCTCCTGCAGCGGAGATGGACGGCCTGTCTGAACTCTCCCCGCCGGGCTCCAACCACAGCCACAACCACCTGGGCTTCTCCCAGCAGCAGCAGCAGCCCATCCCCGGCAGCACCGCGGAGCAGACCCCCTCCTCGCCAGTGCCCCCGCTGCCTCACGCCCCGCCACCACACGGCGGCCAGACAGGCGGCCGGCAGCCTCAGCTCCCGGGTCTGCACCATCCGGGCCTCGTGTCCACGCCCATCAGCCCGCAGTTGGTCAACCAGCAGCTTGTGATGGCGCAGATTCTCAACCAGCAGTACGCAGTCAACCGGCTCCTGGCACAGCAGTCGCTGTCGCAGCAGTACCTCAACCACCCTCCCGTCAATCGCAGCAGCCTCACCAAGCCCCTGGAGCCACAGGTGGCGTCAAACACGGAGGTGTCCGCCGACGTCTACCAGTGTGTGAGGGACGAGTTGAAGCGGGCTGGCATCTCGCAGGCCGTGTTCGCCCGCGTGGCCTTCAACAGAACCCAGGTGAGCAGAGAAGCCAGATAGACCGAAATAAAAGGATTCTTTGTTAAAAAACAAAAAAAAAAAAAANAAAAAAAAAAAAAAAGTCCAAATCACGTCAGCATCATTGTCTTGTTGTGTGCTGTTTGTCAATCTCATGTTCCTTGGCCCTGACTTGTCTCTCATTTGGCTGCAGTTTCATGCTGAAAAGTCTCTAATTCAATCAAATTCAATGACAGAGCAGGTCACAATGGCTGATTGTCACGGCAACAGTTGCATTTGGATATCAAAGAAATCTCTAAACACATGCATCTTCATGAAAAGACCACACTATGGTAATACTTTAAGTTTGATTGAAGACTTAGTTTTTTCATCTTTCATTTTATGTCTCAGCCTAACTGAGGCGTTCACAAGGTCATGCAGAGGCGTCGTACAAGTAGTACCTTCAAGTTAAATGCTGAGACAGACATGGTGGTTGAACCTGTTTCCACTGCTTATATTTCATTCATAAGTCTTCTCATACAGTAATGCTGCACCTCTGCTGATCTGACTGAACCTCTGCTGAGACAGCTGGCAGTCTGCCACGCGAAAGACTCGATCATGGCGTGCATTTTCTCGCAGCCAAAATATGTGGTTTCCTTTTGTATAGTCTGAGGCCATGCACACACACGCATGCACGTGCACAGAAGGCAGTGTTAATGCCTTAAGACGTAGCCTCTGCATGGGAGCGGGGTGGAAGGACGTGACGGTAAACCTCATTACAAGTCCATTCTCTTTGAAGCCACCGTGTGTGAAAAAAGAAAAAAAATACAGATGCTGATAAGGATCAGTTGAAATCAGAATTTATAGCAACAAAACAAAAAATGTGTGTGTTTGCGTTACATGGCCAGTCAGCGGTGTTCCTGTGCAGATTGTCAAGCCCCTACCCAAACAGAGTCGTACCTGTGCCTGATACGAGGAATTAGCCCCATGTGCTGCTGGAGAGTTTGCCTTTGGATGATTATTTATGAGGCGTGTGTGTGTTTTTTTTTTTTTTTTTTTTTTTTTTTTTTTTTTTTTTTTTTTTTTTTTTTTTTTTTTTTTTTTTTTTTTTTTT